>CM044003.1:86859149-86874149 GCA_024085815.1 Flaveria linearis
TATTTCACATGCAACTGAAGCAGCAAAGAACCACAAGTTGTTTCTCACATATGGAGGCTTTGAACATCATCCTCTGGCATCTAATATCTTGTTTATGAAGGCTTAAAAGATTAAAAACATGCAGAGTCCAAAATCCAAATACTCTATTATAATAAGACAACCAATTGATTTATAAATTAACAAAATTGATAAAACCCAACGTTGATCGGAGATAAAATCAAAATCATAAGCCAAATTTCACCCAATTTTATCACTATATCTCTAAAATGAAGAATCTTGAAACATAAACATAAACATAAAACCAGGGGCGGACCTACCCCCATGGGAGGGGGGCGGCCGCCCACCCTAAAAAAATTTTTAATGTTAATATACGCTCGTTTTTTCGTCTGCCCCTGTAAAATTTTGCAATCGCCCCCCCCCCCCTCGAAATCCAATTTTTTTAAAATATAAACTAAACTTTTAAACCCAATCTATTTAAACCCAATTTATCAAGCACAAATTTAAAATTTAACCCAATATTAAACCCAACCCACAACTCAAATCCAATTAGTTTTAAAAAAAAGCATTCACAAAGTCGACCCTCACCCCTGCAATCTGCGACCAGCGGCCAGCAGGCGACCCCTCAGGCCTCAACTTCGGCCGTCCGGCGTACTCGCCTACTCCTCGCCTCCGACGTCTTCTGCGACCTCAATTCCGGGCTTCGGCCGTCCTCGGCTCCTCGGCAGCCGGCTCCACACGACCACAGGTCACAGCCTGATTTGAAGTCCGACCTCTAAGGCTCCAAATCTCGGCTGCTCCAGTGCTCCACAACCTGCTCGGCTGCTCCAGTGCTCCCCGACATCCAAATCTCCAATTTCGGCCAGGTACAATTTCGTATTTGTTTATTATTTGATTTCTTAATTTTTCGTTAGAAACTAGGGTTTGATTGATGTGAATATGGGATTATATATAATTTTTGGTTATATTGTCTATTTGTGTATTGTAATCTATAAAATACTAAGATTCTAAGATTGTGACATAATTTGGGTTAACATAGGAATTACTAGTCATGTTATGGAACGATTTCTCAAGAGTAAGGTTGGAGAATCATCGTCTAAAACTCCCGAATATGTTGACGTGGGTACACTTCCTTCGGACCCTGTTGATCGCAAACCACTTTCATCGTATAACCCTAATCAACGAGATGAAATTAGGAAGGTATACTTACTAAGAGGGTCATGTCAACCAAAAGATATTGTATTCCCACAAACAAAGATTGGTAAAGAATTAATACATTTTAATGAAAGTTGGTATGATGCTCATCCAAGATGGTTAGAGTATAGTATAAAGAATGATCGTGTGTATTGCTTATGTTGCTACTTGTTTAAAGGGTATTTTGGAGATTCAAAAGGCGCGTTTGTCTCTGACGATTTTAATGGTTGGAAAAAACAAGAAAGACTTCTTAAACATGTGGGTGAAGTTAATAGTTTGCACAACAAATGTTTGAAAAAGTGTGATGATTTGCTTAATGAAAATCAATCGATACGAGCCGCCTTTAAGAAGCAAGATTCAAAGCAAAGGTATGAATACCGACTTAGATTAGGTGCTTCTATGAGGCTTGCCAAAAAATTATTGAATCAAGGACAAGCATTCCGCGGTCATGATGAATCGAATGATTCATTAAATAAAGGAAACTTTTTGGAACTTTTAGAATTAATGGGTGAAATAAACGAAGAACTTAGGAATGTTATCTTAAGGAATGCACCCGAGAATAATCAAATGACATGCCCAAAAATTTAACAAGATATCAAACATTGTTTTGCTCAGGAGGTACTAAAACAAAATTTTGAAGATCTTGATGGTGATGTTTTCTCTTTATTAGTTGATGAATCAAGTGATATTTCCAAAAAGGAACAAATGTCTGTGGTTATTTGATATGTGAATAAGTATGGGGTAGTTAAGGAACGGTTTATTGGACTTGTTCATGTGATGGAGACATCCGCATTGATACTTAAATCCGCTATTGATGATTTATTTGCTCGACATGGATTAAGTTTGGCTAATATTAGAGGCCAAGGTTATGATGGTGCAAGTAATATGTCGGGCGAGTTTAACTGACTAAGAGCATTAATTTTAAAAGAAAACGTTTTCGCATTCTATGTACATTGTTTTGCTCATCAACTACAACTTGTTGTTGGGGTTGCGCATAAACATACAAGTGTTTGGAAGCTTTTTGAAATGGTAGGGTGTCCAACAAATATCGTTAATGCATCTTGCAAACGACAAGATAAGCTTCGCGAAAGTTAAAAAAAGAACTTGGAAGATGACCTTATTACCGGAAGTGGGTTAAATCAAGAAATGTCACTTACAAGGCCCGGGGATACACGTTGGAATTCTCACTATAAAACTCTTTCTCGTTTGATTACTTTATATCCATCAGTTATGGAAATCCTTGAATATGTTAAAGAAACGGGTGTCAATCTTGCAAGAGTCAAACAAGTGGATGGACTTTAATCAGAAATGAAATAATACAACTTTGTCTTTTACTTACACTTGATGTCGCATATTCTAGATATCACAAACATGTTGTCTCAAAGTCTTCAAAGAAAAGAGCAAGATTTGTTGAATGTGGTTTCATTGGTTTCTTCTACTAAACGTCAACTTGAGAAATTTAGAATGGAGGGTTTCAATGAGTTATTTAGCAATGTTAACTCTTTTTTGTGAAAAATATAAACTTGAAGTGATAAACATGGGTGATGAGTACATTAACCCAAAGAAGCCAAGGCAAAAGACAAATATAACATATCGCCATTATTTTGAGTATTATTGCTTCAATGTGGTTTTAGATATGCAAATACAAGAGTTTGGGAATCATTTTAATGAGATAACATCCAATTTACTTGTTTGTTTGAGTAGTTTGAGTCCTTGTGATAATTTTGGTGGGTTTGACGTTTTAAAAATACTAAGATTATCCTAATTGTACCTGAATGATTTGGATGAAAATGATAAAAGAAGACTTCCGATTGAACTAGAGATCTATATTGATAATTTAAAAGCTGATAGTCGATTTACCAACTTGGATGGTTTATCAAGTCTTGTACACTTAATGGTTCAAACAAAAAAACATCTTTCATTTATATTGGTATAGCTCTCGTATTACCCGTTGCAACCGCAACAGCTGAAATATGTTTTTCGGGAATGAAGTACGTGAAGTCCGATTTGCGTAATCAGATGGGTGACAAAAATTTAAGCGATAGTTGTATTTGTTTTATGGAGAAAGATTTGCTTAGAAGTGTCTCCCTAGATGTTGTTATGGAAAGATTTCAAAAAATGAAACCTCGTCGAGAACAACTTTAGGTATATTGTATCTTTATTTTGATTTTGTAATGACATTTGACGTGATTTTGTTGGTTTTATGAAATTTAGTTTGCTTGTCTTCTTTTTTTTAGTGAGCCGACCCGATCCAACCCGTTACTACTGCGTTAGTCAACCGACTCTTAAAAAGTTTCCGGCCCCTGTGAAAAAAATTTCGGATCCGCCACTCCATAAAACCCAATTTTACCACTATATCCTTAATTAAGATCTTAAAGTGTTTGCTTCAGTTAGTAGTACCGATGTGAGACCCATAGTTGTAATCTTCAACAAGAAGAATGCAAGTTTCTTGCTTCTTGACATTAAGGATTAATTTTTTTGGAATAAGAATCGATTGCGTAGGTAATTTGAATCAAGGGTGTGATGTTCTTGAAAGTGTAAATGGGCAGAGTAGTATCGTTGCTTCAAAGAATCAATTCAGATGTTACTTCAATTTGGGTTCTGATGTGTGTTTTTTCTTGTATCCATCCCCTTTCATGAAAAAAAATTACACCAAGGTAACGCTGTATTCCATAGTTTATTTAATGTGAGAAAAGAAAAAATTCTTTTCTTTTTTTTCTTTTTCTTCATTTTCCTATTTTATTTTCTTTTTATTTACCTTCAATTTGGAAGGATTCATTTTATGTTTCAATTTCCTTTCATTTCCATTCTTTTCTCTTATTTAATGAATTCGGAAACACAACTTTATTATTTTTCTTTTATTTTCTTTGTTAAAAAAAATTTTTGGAACACAACAATATTTGTTTTCCTTTCGATTCCTTTATTTTCTCTCCTTAAATGAACTCGGTAATATGGGGACGCTTGGTTGGAAAGAATAGAATAGAAATGAAAAACTAGTATAATTTTCAAGTAAAATTGTGTTTAAGTGAGCAATTAAAAGTAAACCTAATGAAATGTTTCACCTCAAATTCTCTTAGTTATGGGATTTTAAAATTCTTTCACATAGAGAGGGAATTTGAAATCCCACAACCGAAGGAATTTGAGATGAAACATTCCATTGGGTTTTACATTTCATTACCCACTCAAATATAATTTTACTTGAATTATACTAGTTTCTCAATTCCATTTTATTACTTCCAACCAAACACCCCCTATAGTGTAAAGGAAAGGAAAGAAAAGAAAAGAAGAAAAAGAGTGAAAGGAAACTAATGAGAAAAAAGATAAAAAGAAAGAGAATTGAAAAAAGAAAATAAAAATGAGAGAAAGAAAAAGACATTATAATTTCGTGTTTTAGAGTTCGAATGAAATAAAAGAGAAGTAAGAATTCTACTTGATTTATTTTTTTCTTTCCAATACTTTCATTTTGAAATGAAAGTTAAAAAGGGAATTATTAAAAAAATTCTTTTCTTTTTCCACTTCCATCCTTTAAAAATCTTCTTCCTTAAAAAACTCATTAAAAAAACTCAGGATCATAATTCTCTTTCTCTTCCATCCATTTTATTTCATTTCTCTTCTTAAAAAAACTCGAGAAACCAACATTAGGGAAATAAGGCCATGGGAGTTGTAAATTGTGCTTTAAAAGTTGTATATCTCTTAATATTAAGAGATTTTGATCAAATGACCATTGTGTCCTTTCCATATGTATATATATACCGGTAGGAAACCCATCGTGATGCGATGCTGACAACAAATAAATTAGAATCGTGCTTCATGACGGGTTTTTTCTTACATCGTCGTCAAATTAGAAACCAAAGTAGCAATCTTTTTATTTCAAAGCTATCTACTACAACCTATTTAATACTTAAGCACCCATATATATTTCTACTAGGTTACAAACTCATGTATTACATGGGTATAAGAAATTTAATATTAAATAATTAAGGGTTATTAATATTTTGTATGTTATTTGTCATTAGCCATTAAAATAATAAATAAAAAATATTATTATTAAATTTCTTCTACCCATGAAATATAAAACAATTGTTATAAGTTTTATAATTTATAATTTTATAAATTCAAATAATAATTTTTAAATAATACTTATATAACAACTTATAAATCATCATTTTCAATATTAATAAAATTGATTAAAATCTATCATATTAATAAAATTAATTACACTCATCAATTAAGGCTTAATATGCTTATGCTACTTGTACACAATGCTTAGAGGCAATTTCGGTATTATGAAATGGTTTATAAAGAAATTAAATGTCAAAGTGTTTTAAATTATGTCTAAAATACCAACTGTATCCTTCTTTCATTCTTATATAAGTTCTAGTATATAAACTCGCGCTTTCCCTCTGATTGTTAAAATTTATAACACTTGATTTCAATTACTTGTACATTATTATTCAATCTGTAGATATGGATAAAAATTATATTGATAACCCTGTTTTGGAAAGAAAAAAAAGGAAAAAAAGTCATACTGAAACATTGATATAATTTAGTACATCATAACGATAAATTTAAATTTTATAAATGATCATATTTTTATAATTATAAGAGAAAAACGATATAAGATTCAGAACCTTGAACCAATTTTGAGAGTTTGTATATTTTTTATTTGATGACTTGTATATTATTATACAAAATTACTATTACTAAAATTGTTTTTATTTTGTAAATAACTATTATAATTAGTTTAAATAGTGTTGTTGTTGCTGCTTATTGTTGCTGCTTCCTAATGTCTGCTGCTTGCTGATGCCTGGTGCTGTTGTTTTTTTGTGAGGGCATCTTATCGGAATTCTAATTGCTCGTAAAAAAAATTTAGTGTTGTGTTCTTCTAGTATTTCATTGCTCATCTCTTACTCGTCGTAGAAAAAACCTAAACTAAATTTATACAAACATAATCACCTAATGGTTTACTGGATTGTATAATTATTCTCCTCTAGTTTTGATAAATAAAAAAACCAAAAATAAAAACAAAATAACCAATGTAAGTTTAGTCGATTCAATTTTGTAGTTGTAGACACTAGAAAGTAGAGGGAACATCCAAGCCAGTTTGTGATCTTAAACCGGATCTATCGAAACCGCTTCTGAAAACCTTTTTGGGTATACTAATTCTAAACCAATCCGATCTGTTGGTTTGAAATAGGTTTGAGACCATATCCATTAAAACTAGTTAAAATCGATCAGATCCAGTTTCTACCTAATCTATTCCCCCCCCCCCCCCCCCCCCCCCCCCCCCCTGGAAAACGGGTTAGCTCAGCCGATTTTTACTAGCGTTGACTCGGTCTGAACAGGTTTCTAAAATGATCCGACTTTGCCAAAAACCGGCTTTACGCACCTCTACCAGAAAGGAGAAAGGGGTGGTTTTTGCTTGATGCCATCCAATTGGGATTGGCCCAAATTGAAGCATGAAATTGCGCGGACCTACAACTACAACTGGACCATTTCAACACTCAAAGTTTTGTATGATTTCAAGTCCTTATCACCATTTGGCCCCAAAGAAGGTGACTTTTTATCTTCAATCAAACATCAATAATTTCGATAATATTTAAATCATTTTCATCTATTCCAAAGTGACCTCTTTTTTTTTTTTTTTTTTCTGTATGTATAATAACACTAAATAAAACTTTTTTGGATAATATGGAAAAACATTAATAACAAATAAGGTGTGTTTACAAGATTGTTTCATTTAAGTACCTTACATATGTAGGATTAAATTTAATATGAGTACTATATTGATTTAGTTCACATGTAGCTTGTAAGCAATGTTTTGAAAACCGGACCGGTCGACCGGTTCGACCGGGAACCGGACTCCAATCCGGTCCGGTTCGGTGCTTAAACCGGTTTAACAGTGAACCGGTGGTCAGACCGGTTGAACCGGTCGAACCGGCGGTCGGACCGGTAACCGGTGCGGTTGAACCGGTCGAACCGGCGGTCGGACCTGTGGTTGTACGGTTGAACCGGCTTTTTTATAAAATTTTTTATTTTTTTGTAATTTTTACATAAATACGGTCCGGTTCTTATATACGGTCCGACCGGTTGAACCGGTCCGACCAGTGAACCGGTAAGGCGACCGGTTCACTGTCCGTCCGGTTTTAAAAACATTACACTCTTTTTTCATATGCAATTTATATTTCTTTTTGTTATTATTGGTATCCAACTAGCCTTCTCAAGACAGAGAATTACAATTTTACCTCTTGTTCCTTGAAATTGATAAGGTACCAATATTGTCCTATAACTTCTAGTTAACAATTTCTGAGATTTAAACAAATCCATACAAGTTCAATTTGATAAGGGGTTAGAAGAAAAAAATTATTAGGACAAAACTGTTTTTGAGATTTAAAAATTATTGCACGTAGTTAGAGCGTTTTTGAGTTTACATGAAGAAGAGAGGGAGAACATGCTTTTTATACCCACAAACGGCCTTTATGAGATGAGACGAAGAGAATGACATATTTTTAAAGTCGTTCAGAGAGATCAGAACAGGGTGGACTGGATGCGTTTATAGAGCTCCTATTAAGGAATTGAATAATGATGCTCTTACAATCATAAGCTTCTCAATTTTTCTCTCTTACATTCGCTCTTACAATCATTATCTCGAAAATGGGACCCATGGTAAACTATCCTCACAATTCACAATAACATGCTAAGATCACTTATTGAAATGAAATCATGCAAATCATGATTAAAAGAGAATAAGCCTAAAACCAAAAGAAAACAAGAATGAAAAAGCAAAAAGGCCATGGGATGGTGTCTTTCTTCTTCTGTGTCAACTTTTGGAACAGACACTAGAATCATATCCTATTACAACTCACAAGGTGTGCTATCACATCCTACAAGAGCCTTATTTTTCAAACTTGTAGGTTTTAAGTTAACTTCCACCCACAATATCACCTTGACAATGACATCCTTTTTTTCTGCATAAAATCATCATTCAATTCATTCCTTCTTTTGTGGTTTTAGTGATTGATTGATTGATAGTTTACACCTTTCTTTATTCAATTCTAAAAAATAACACACACACACACATAAAAGTTATGCATTGAAACAGTAACTTGAAAGCAAAGCTTGAGGCTTAACAGATTTTACCCAAACCCTTCTGTTTTATGAAGTTATTTTTAGAAAGAAATCATCTTTCTCACTTTAAATTCAATCTTGGCAGCTTTTCAATTCTGGGTTTTTTTATTTTCATAACATATGTTTGTGGGTTGTAATCTTTTACTGAAACATGAGTAAAAGATTGCATATTTGTGAGTTAAAGATTTGACTTTTGAATGGTCAAATGTGGTGAAGTTGTAGATGAAGTGTGAGGGTGAGTGTGTGGGACTAGTATCGAAAGCGTTCGCTGGAGAAGATGGACCGCAGGAGCTGGCTTTGGCGGAGGAAGTCGTCGGAGAAGAGCACCGGAGAAACCGAAAGCTCCTGTGGATCAGTTTCTTCTCATTCTGAAAGATATTCTGATGATCAGGTATGGTCAACACATGAATCTTTAATTAGTGCCAGTACAATATTGTGTTTCAGTTTCCTTAAAAGACTTGTATATTGTCTTCCAGTTGTAAACATGTGAGTAATTGTACAACCACTACAGATTATGGTACAGCATTTATTTCATAATTTAGTTTGATTTCTTGGTTGCTTGACAATGGCGGATCATCACATTGGAGTTGGTTAATGGTTACTTTGATATGATTGAAAGAATCTTCATTGACTTTTTAAGAGTCAGAAAAAGTAAATGTTAAAATTTTAAATCCACATAAATTTAACTAAAAGGTTTTTGAAAAAGGTTGTAAAGTGCAAACACATAATGGATAAAAGTGTGAAACTATACATAATGAAACACAAATTACCTTGTATACCAACATCATTAAAAGTGTGAAACTATCATCGGAGGTATGCTTAATCCAATCCTATCACAGAGTCAAATGATGTTTAATTTCTTTTGGTAAGGTGTACTTGAATCAAAATTCTCAATCACTCGAAGTTACATCAATCGTCGATCCTCCACGCCCGACTGACGATAACCATGTCGTGAAGACCCTTTCGGAGAAACTATCGGAAGCACTTCTGACCATTAAGGCCAAAGAACAGTTAGTAAACCAGCATGCTAAAGTAGCAGAGGAGGCTGTCTCAGGTATACACCGTTATTTAAAATATTCAGTTTTGTCACACACATTTTATCTGATTATTACAACTTCAAACAGCAAACGCGTATCCAAACACTACATTAGTGTTATTTGGTTTTCATTTATTTTGTTGGTTATAGGATGGGAGAAAGCAGAAAAGGAAGTCTTGGCTTTAAGGCAACAAGTTGAGGTTCTAACTGTCAGGAACGCGACCCTTGAGGATCGCGTTGGTCATCTTGATGAAGCCCTGAAAGAGTGCATGAGACAACTCCGACAGACGCGAGAAGAAAAAGATCAGATTGCCAATGAAGCACTCGAAAAGAAAATATCCGAAAGCGAGAGTTCTTTGACATCCCTTGATGCCAATCTTTACCACAAGCTTGAAATGTGTGAGAAGGAAAATTTGGATTTAAAAGACAAGATTTTATCAATGGCTGAAGAGCTCGAAATTCGAGTGATCGAGAGGGATTTAAGCAACCAAGCTGCAGAACAAGCCAGTAAGCAAGTTCTTGATTGTGTGAAGAAAGCAGCTAAGCTTGAAGCCGAGTGTCGTAGGCTAAACTCGGTTCTTCAGAAAGCGAGTATTCATCAATTACAAGCTTGTAAAATGCCATCGGTTACTGAGAATAGAGATTTAAAAGAGATGAGTAGATTTGGGAGAAGCCGGATGGATTCGTGTGTGGAGATTGATCTCATGAATGACTTTCTTGAAATGGAAAGACTCGTGGCATTGCCCGGGAGTTCCGAAGTTGATGAGAGGTTAAAGAAGGTTGAATCGTTGGAAATTGTTTTAAAAGAGCGTGAAAACGAGCCTAAAGAGTCAAGAAACCAACTTGAAGAGAGTGAATCTAAGTTGCGTGATTATGAAAATGAGCTTCAAGCATCAAGAAACCAGCTTGAAGAGGCTGAATCTAAGCTGGCTGAATGTGAAAACGAGCTTAAGGCATCAAGATATCGGCTTGAAGAGGCTGAATCTAAGTTAAATGAGCGTGAAAACGAGCTTAAAGCATTAAGAAACCCGCTTGAAGATGCTGAATCTAAGTTATCTAAATATGAAAACGAGCTCAAAGCATCAAGAAATCAGCTTGAGGAGGCTGAATCTAAGTTACATGAGCAAGAAAACGAGCTCAAGGCAACAAGAAATCGGCTTAAAGAGTCTGAAATCAAGTTGGATGATCGTGAAAATGAGTTAAAGTCTTCAAGAACCCGTCTTGAAGAGGCTGAATTCAAGTTGGCAGAGCATGAGAACGAACTTAAGTTATCGAGGCATCAACTTGAAAAGGCTGAATCCAAGTTGGCTGAACTTGAAATCGAGCTCAATGCATCCACATATCTACTTGAAGAAGCTGAATTTAAGCTGCATAACACCACAAATCGTCTAGAAATGTCTGAAGCAAGACTTGAAGCTGCCTATGTGAAAAAAGAAGAGGCTGAATCGCGATGTAAGGCACTAGAATCCGAGATAGAAACCTTGGTTTCAAAAGTTAATTATTTGGAAAACAACATCCAAAAGGAGCGAGATTTATCAAGGCAGACTGAAGCAAAGTATCAAGACCTCAAAGATGAGGTATCAAGACTGCAACAGGAAGCTCAGGATTCAAGATCAGAAAATCACACCGAAAAATTTCGATCCCTCAAAACAAAACAGGTGAGTTTCAAGCTACGCACACTACATGTATATCCTAAAAATGTAACTAAAACATTATAGGTACGCATTCACATGTGACGTGAATGCATACCTTAAAACTCTTCTAAAGGTGAGAAATTACATCGTTCTATAATATTATAGTTTCAAGTTTTGAGTTTGTTTTAGGAATATATGATCAAACTTTTTGTGTGGCATTTGTAGGACAAGGAGTTAGCATTGGCCGGAAGTAAATTTGCCGAGTGCCAAAAGACGATCGCTTCTCTTAATCGACAGTTACAAGCACTTGCAACCCTTGATGACTTCTTGATTGACACCAATAGTTTGTAACAAGTGTTTGTGAATGATTATGAATAATGAGCCGTGATTTTTAGCCATCTACACGACGAGTTTACTTCCATTCGACTTAGAAATCCTAATATCTTTGTGCCTCGGATATCAAGTCCTGCTGGTGTTAATTGTTGTTGATATAGAAATGATAAGTGATTAACTCTTATACATTCGTATATACTCTTATACAGTTATACCACCTCCATCCCAAGCTTTTAAGGGTGTAGATATATTTCTCATGCGGCTAAAAGTAATCCTATATGATAAAACTACATTGAATTATATTCTTGAACAAAAATATAAAGGTTATTCAAGTAAAAAAGAACATTAACTATTCATTAGCAAAATTACATGCTCAAGACAAGCTTGGATATGATGTTTCACACTGTATATCTCATATTTGTTTACTATTCTTGTTAACATTATCGGGTTATTTACATTTTAAAACCAATAATATGTTAAACACTACACTTGTACATATAAATAAAAGATAATCAAAGTATCGGAAGAGAGAAAGTATGACGGTTACAAAACTATCTTATGTATTACATTCAAAGCACTATGTATAGATATTTTAAATGATTATAGCAGCTCTTAACATATTGTGATTCTTAATTAAACGGACCTCTAATCCAATAATAACATGATAAAAGTGAAAACATGTGAGAAAAAGGAAAAAGTAATAAACGAGGAAAATATGTTCAAGGATTCTAATGATCATTAACATGAAATCATTGTTAGAAAAACGACAAAATCTTTGAATTTTGGAACCATAAAGCTAAGTAGAATGATGGATCTATGAAAACTAGTAGGGCTACCCATGTCCATAGAAATTATTTATTCATCCCCACCACCAAGTTAAAAAGTGATTTTGACACTCACACGCGGGCATGCATATTATCATGCATAATAGATAATTCATCAACATATTATTATTGCAGTTATTAAATCATGTTACCATTTCTAAAAGTAACCACAGGTTCAAAACAACTGTTTTATAATCTGCAAGATTCCAGCATAATACATGAATATCAACCACATACTCAAACTATGGTTGGAAATTTGGTAATGTTTTATCATTTAAAACTCAAATGGAATGAGCTTAAAGACAGAAGTTGAGTGTGTTACAGTGCATAAAAACATCCTAAACCATCTTTATATAGTTTGGATCATCATTATAATAATACAGTAATGTAATCATATATAACATGTTAATTGTTTATTCAGAAAATGGACAAAATAAGTGTATGCAGTTAGACATACTGCCTCATAGGGGGAACTTCTGACACGCACAAACCGAACTCAAAATTCGTGAGTTTGAGTTTGGTCATACGGATTCAGTCAAACCAATGACACGCTTAACTAAACGGGGCTTGTTCAGATCGAATTAAATAAAATATATAATATGTCATTTAAACAGAATTAATATTTTATTACTTTATACACAGTTGTATTTTCGTTGTAAATTTGTAATTTTAAGGTATTAATATGCAAAAAATAAATCAGGTTAAATAGATCGTGTTCATGTGCTTGGCACGATTTTCAAGTTAGCATAAACTCATGAAAATTTGTCTTGTTCGGGTTCATGTGCTTGGCACGATTTCAGGTTCATGTCAAATTTTCAGGTTCTTGTCAGGTCCGGCGGCCCACCAAACAACAAACACAACCCATTTATTACTCCTAAAGAAGCCCCACCCCTTGGTGTGGTGGCAAAGGCATTCAACAATTAACATGGAGGTTGGGGTTCGAACCCCACTAACTACTAACTTGGTAAAGGATTTAACAATTAAGAAATTAATCTTTCAAAAAAAATTTATTACTCCTAAAGCATGGGCCGACCATTCCGAACCCTCTGATAATATGACAACAGAAAAGACGTCAAACAAACAAAAGCCGACTAGTCAAAAAAGTTTTAAGCTTTATAGTATTTTCAAGGTTGTTCAACTTACATTCACTGAAGGGTCATGTTCTTCACTCTACTAACTTAATAACATGAAAGTAAATCCTCTAAAAGAATAGAGCATATAAAGAACCAAGAAAAAGAACAAAAGTTTAAGATTGGATTATCACCTGGATATAATAATAAATCTCGATTGGTCCTATGCAGTTACTAGATTTGGTTTTATCGCGATTTGAGTTTGGTTGACAGCTTGATAAGTTCTTGTTCATCTTCAAGTTTCTTTCTTCTAGCAGCCTCTTCTTTTTGTCTTTGAATCAGTTCAAGTTCCCTGTGTCTTTCCTCCTCCTTTCTTTGAAGCTCAAGTGCTTCTCTTCTTTGAGCTTCTTCTACCCGCCTTCTATTCTCTTCCAACATTTTATCAAGCTCTTCTCTCTCTCTCCTCGCTTTCTCCTGCTTATTTATAACTTTTTCGTTAATATGTTTCGATTGTATACAACCCTCCTAAATTGTTTTTATTCAAATGTTTTTGATGATTATGATAATTGTTGTTATCGTAATCATAAAACTAATAAAAATGGACATAAACGTGTTTTGTGGGTCGACCGAACCCAGCCCAGCCCAACATGCATTTTCCAACCCGTAAACAATGACCTGTTGTGACCCGTTAACCCAACCCGCCTATATGAGAAGATTGATCACCTCTTTCTGTCTGGCTTCAGTAAGGGCTGCTTGTTTTTCTTGTTCAAGTTGAGCCTCTACATCAGCAAAAAGTTTCTTCTGGCCTTCTTCTACTCGCCTTTCTATTTCTAGTTTGACTTCCTCTGACTCCAATTTCTCCTCGACTTTTGCCCGGATTGCTTCTTCTATTCTCCTTGCAGTCTCCTCTTCTAAAATCTTGAGCTGCATCTCCTGTTCAAGCCTAAAAACACATGCAGATAGTCAAGCTTTCTTCACATAAAAATCTTCAATATATAGACTCAGTTAAAACAGAATCATTTTAGCTTTTTGGTACAAATGTAAATTGGTTTCAAATAAATAACTGCAGCAGTCCATGTAATAATAAAATAATAAATAAGAAGAAAATAAGTCTTGAGAAATAATATAATGGAAACTAAATAGAACCTAAACCATCAAGATTTTCAAGACTCTATTAATATTCCCATTTTTCCATCAAAACAAATACAAAAAGAGGATATAATTTGAGATTTAATATTAAAGAGAACACTGTTTGGAGGGATCATAGACAGTAAACTCATCCTCTAGATATTTAATGAGTGATCATCCACATATTCCACCAACTGCATACATCATCTGTTTAGAAGTTAAATTTGACTTTGAGTGAAAGATTCTAAGTAATATTAAAGCAACCTAAATGCATGATCTTAGGATCACATGGTAGTACTGATCTCTTTCATTTGGATATTATCTTATCTTTCCTCATAATTAAAAATGAGAGTTCACTTTGACCCCTATCCTTACAATGGAGGATACCTCAATGATCCGTGATACAACATGTCACTACACAGAACTAGTGAAGGTGTACTGTTTCTCCCCTCAATATTAACAGACATTAGATAGAATTGCATAGGTCTGCCATTGACCTCATATATGTTTAAAGCTACTAAACAAGTAATGGCCCAAGAAGTTTAACTCAGACTGCCTAAATATTCGTATATCTACAGGTTCACCGCAACAAGGTCATAACATATAAGAACATACATATTGAACCAAGGATAACTAGCAAGACTTGCTCAAACACG
>CM044003.1:86879149-86946649 GCA_024085815.1 Flaveria linearis
CCATCCGCACGAATCAACCTTCAATTGTACGAATCAGCTTCATTCGTACAATTGAACCCTCATTCGTGCGGCTCAATATTCAGTCGTACCACACAGCACCCAATCGCACGACTCAACATCCATTCGCACGATTCAACCTTCATTCGTACGAATTAGCTTCATTCGTACGACTGAACCTCCATTCGTGCGACTAGGCATTCAGTCGTGCGATACAAGCACAATCGCACACATTCATCCGCATAGACTCAATCGCATGAATACACATAGTCTCATGACTCGCTCGCACGACACACACACTCGCATAGGCTCAGTCGCACGAGTCACTCAATCGCATGGACTCAGTAGCACGACTCACCTAATCACATGGACTCAGTCGCACGATACGCCCAGCCGTACGACTCAGTCGTACGACTCAGTCGCATGACAGACCCAGTCGCCAAAACAGCAGATCGTGACTGCAGAAGTGCTGTGTAGACTTCGGCTGCTCCGTGCATGAATTTCACACCTCAAGGACTTCCACACACGCACCCACACGACCTCATGTGCTCGGGTTGAACCCGAGCACCCGAAACCCTAAATCGCAGTAGTAAAACGAACAAGTAAGGGACAACCAAGGTCGTCTACCTGCTAGAAATGAGTAGTCTCAGCTGTAGCCGAGGTTTAACCGGTGAGAACGCGAAGAAACGGGGCGATTTGGTGCAAGGAGGAGGAGAAAAGTGGAGAAGAAGAAGATGAGGAAGAAGGAGGAATTATGAAGGCTAGGGCTGGAACATGGGTATTTATACCCAGCCCTAGTTTGGCAAAATGTCACATTTGGTCCTTGCACTTAGCCCCCGAGTTCCCAATTTTCGCTTCGGTTGAAAATGACTTAAATCAGCTAGTTGTATTAATGATAAAAAGGGAATTAATGATATTTGTAACCTAAAGATGGTTTTATTAATGTCAATTATAATATACATAAATGGTATATTCTAATGTTAACGATAAGGACAATTGTAAAGGTTTCAAAGATAGAAACGCTAACGATGAGAACACAAAGTAACAGATAACCAAGCAAGTATGATATCCACACGTATGGTTTATGAAGATGAGGAATGACCAATTAAATAAAATATAATCAAAACTCGTCAATTGACGGACCTTTGGTGAGAGATGTCACAGTATCCCCCAGTTGAGAGAATTTCGTCCCAAAATTAAACTGGTGTTAGGTCCAAGAGTGCCATCCTCGAATAGGTGTGAATATTTAAGCCTCATCTGATCTTCTCGTTCCCATGTAAACTCTGGTCCTCGTTTGGAGTTCCATCTCACGCGAACGATCGGTATCTTGCTGCGCCTCAATCGTTTGACCTTTCGGTCCATGACCTCTATAGGTTCTTTGATAAAATGAAGCTTTTCATCGATCTTGATTTCCTCAATTGGTACGTGAAGGGACTCGTCGGCCAAACACTTTTTGAGGTTTGACATGTGAAAAGTATCATGTACACCACTAAGTTCTTGTGGCAACCTTAATCTCGGTAAGCCACCGGACCGATTCTTTCTGTAATCTCGAATGGTCCTACGTATCTTGGGGCTAACTTCCCTATCTTTCCAAATCGAACGATCCCTTTCCAAGGAGAGACTTTGAGTAAAACCCGATCCCTAAAATTGAATTCTAGAGGCTTCCGACGGTTGTCGGCATAGCTCTTTTGACGATCTCTGGCAGCTTTTAGTCTGTCTTAGATTTGGAAAATCTTGTCGGTTGTTTCCTGAATGATCTCTGGGCCAGTCAGCTGGCTTTCACCAATCTTAGCCCAACAAACTGGGGATCTACATTTCCTCCCATACAATGCTTCAAACGGAGCGCATCCAATGCTTGTATGGTAGCTGTTGTTGTAAGAAAACTCAATCAGCGGTAGATGAGTGTCCCAACTATCGCCAAAGTCAATAACACACGCCCTCAGCATGTCTTCTAGAGTCTGTATGGTCCGTTCACTTTAGCCATCTGTCTGTGGGTGATAGGCGGTACTCATATCTAATCGTGTGCCCATCGCTTCCTGTAGTGTCTGCCAAAATCTTGAAGTAAATCGGCTGTCACGGTCAGATATGATCAACACCGGTACCCCGTGCCTTGTCATGACCTCTTTTATGTACAATCTCGCCAACTTATCCATCTTGTAATCCTCTCGGATTGGTAAGAAATGAGCTGACTTCATAAGCCGATCCACTACGACCCATATCGAGTCGTACCCGCTACTCATTCTAGGAAGTTTGGTAATAAAATCCATGGCTATGTTTTCTCATTTCCATTCAGGAATTTCAGGTTGCTGTAATAATCCCGATGGTTTCTGGTGTTCAGCCTTAACTTTCGAGCATGTCAAGCATCGGCTTACATACATAGCAATGTCTTTCTTCATGCCTGGCCACCAGTATAGATCTTTAAGGTCGTGATACATCTTGTCTGCACCAGGATGAACAGAATATCGTGTTTTGTGCTTCATCCATGATTAGGGTACGAATATCTCCCCATTTTGGTACCCATATATGATCCATGAAGTACTGTATACCATCATCCTTGCAAGTCATTTGTTTATCCAACCCTCGGAACACTTCTTCCGCAAGGTTTTCTTCTTTCAATGCCTCACTTTGCGCAATTTGGATCTGAGCTTTCAGATTCATTTGAATAGTCAATCCTAACGCTCGAGCAAGTAGTGGTTTCACGCGTTCTGTAAGGCCCCGTTCCCGGGCACCTCACAGCTGGTCATTCATCGCACATAAACATATTAAATCGTTCATCTATTTTGCAGCGGAATTTAAAACTTTCATTTAATGACTAAAACATGTCATTTCATAACTTTACAATATTCGTTTTCTTCTCAAAATACAATGACATGTCAAAATATGGATGCCAGCCTCAACAACTAAGTAGTCGCCCTGTGCCATCCTCAGCAACATACCTGCCAACTGGAAACACATCAAAGTCAGCGTTGCTGAGTGAGTTTTAGTTTTATATTAAAAACATACTTTTCTTTCCTTTAAAACCGTTTCTTTACTTTTACGCTATCACACATCGTACGTACACATAGATAATATCATTATTATCTTCTTTTATCGTTCATTCTTTATCTTTAACTTTCATTCGTTCTCTGTCTGTCATTCGTTCATTATCTCTCTTTAACTTTCATTCATTCTCTATCTTTTGCTTCTATCGAGATCCGGTCACACTTTACCCTCTTCATGGCACACAGCCATGATTACTGAGGTCGAGTGACAGGGATCCCATTTCATACATAATCATTATATTCATTCCGTTCATTACTTTCATTCGTTCGTTCCTTAGCTTTCATTACGTTCATTAACTTTCGTTCGTTTCATACTTTCTTTTCTTCATAATACTCTTTCCCATTTCTCGTCTCATGCAATTCGTACCAACTGAGTTGTCACTAAGATCAACTCTCCCTGTGTGTGTACTCTTGGGGTTTAGCCAAAATCGCACGCCATCTCATGGGTTAGCCAAAATCGCACGCTACATAATCCACATGAGGTAGGCCAAAATCGCACGCTACATAGCACACAGTAAATACCACATCGCACGTATCGGAGCAGCTACTAAAGCTGAACTCCCACCGTGTCTATGCCCCCTATAAGTTCCACCATACATATCGCACAAATCACACCAACGGAGAGGTCACCAAGACCGACTCCCCCTGTGTGTGTGAGAGCTCTCGGGGTTTAGCCAACATCGCACGCCATCTCATGGGTTAGCCAAAATCACACGCTACATAATCCACACGAGGTAGGCCCATATCGCACGCTACAACACACACACAGTTGAGCTAACAACTCTCAATGGGTCGTGAACCTCCTTTCCTTCTGCTTGCAAGCCAATCTTACTCTTTCTGTCTTTTATACTTTTTACTGTCTTTTACTTTCTTTTCTCTTTCTGTCTTTCTTTTCGTACTTTACATTCGTCAGTTGTCAAATTCATACATACGTACTGATAATTATTATTATTATTATTATCTTCATCATCATTCGTTCATTTATTCATTCCTTCGTTCATTACACATCATTACTCGAATCTTGTCTCATGCAATATCCCCGAGTCATGCTCAAAACACTAGTACAAAATCGACTTTTAGTGACATACACTCCGCCAGGTCTATGTGACACTTTCGAAGAATAGTGTCACCGTATGTATGCTTGAAAATTCCTGGAATGTTTTGGTGACGATTTCAGCGAGGTTGTGTGACTATTGCGTAGAGAATCACCTCTTTAGTCACACTAAACATAACGTATGTTACAAATATTAGTGACTTTTAATCGCAATGTGACCAAATGTCACTATTTGGTCACGTTTTTCGTTAGTCACAAATGTAAATTTTTTTTGTGATACCATAGATAAACATATGGTCACATATGGCAATTGTTTGTGTCACTATATAATGGCGCACATTCAGTGACATAATGTAACTGTGAGTAAATGTAATTTACAATGACAGTAAATATTTTTTGTGTGACGTTAAGTTTATGTTTATTAGTCACACTAATTAATTGTGTTACCATATGTTAAAGTTTATGGTGACAGTGAAAATTACAGTGTGTCACTAACGATAACTAATAGTCATGACAAATGTAACAAACATGTGACTAGAAGTAACAAATGGTCAGCTTCCATTTTATTATGTGTGACTAAAAATTTAAACTAACGAAATAGTTATTGATGTATAAGAAGATTATGGTCACAGCTCGAATATGGATGTGTGACAAATTATATATTATGGTCATGGTTAATGGAAAAAAACATGTGACGAGAATTACAATTTGGTGATTGTTCACTTTATTATGTGTGACTAACGGTTAATACTAAGAAAACGTTATAAGTGAAGTCTAAGTAGTTTATAGTCACAGTTCATTTTAGTAGGTGTGACTAAAATTTTTAATACTAAGGCAACGTTATTGATGTATAAGTATTTATTTCTCACATCTCCAATTCGGATGTGTGATAAAATATATAAAGGCGATGTTATTAAGGGACCTGTTATTAATACTAAACAACCAGTTTGTCGGTCAGCATTGGAATATGTGACAATAAACAACTAGTTTGTCGGTCAGCATTGGAACACGTGACAAAGTAACTCCACTAGTTTAAGACTAGTTTAGGTGTGACTAAATGTTCATTACTAACCATTAGCAAACCAAAGAAATGAGTCAAACCGGTTCACCACAAAAAAATAATTTGCAAACCCACTCACTGCATAATATATTACAACTATATTATACTAGTCTAATATTAAGTAATGATGCGAGCCAATGGTAGACGTCCGTGATAATCAAAAAGGGTCCACTTGTGCCTGATACAATCAAATGAAAGCGTTAGCTACACTTGTACAAATGTACATGTTGACAACTTAACGTTTCATATTTAACAAATGCATCAGTATATTATCAAGAAAGAAAAGCATACCTTAGTACGTATAATTAAATCCCGACCGTCATTGCGGTAATAGTCATCTCGGGATTCCTTCCCCAAATCTTTTTTGTCTACAGGGGGCAATACATTTTCATTCTCATAACTAATCACCGTACTAAACTCCTCATCTTCGTACGCATGCGTATAAGTTGTTGGAGGATTCTTGATTACTATTGACATTTTTTTATCGAGCTGGTCTGTCACATAAAAAACTTGTCGTGCTTGTGAGCCCAATATGAAAGGATCATTCTTGTGTCCTAATCTACTAAGTTCAACCAATGTGTACCCAAGGTTGTCTTTCTTTACCCCGTTTTTATTGTCAACCCAGTCACACTTGAACAACGGGATTTTTCTAAAATGGTAATCAAGTACCCATATGTCCTGTAAAACCCCATAATAGCTTGTCTCGGTGTAGGTTTTAACTTCTCTAGAAATGTGCAAGTCATTTGCTACTACACTAACCCCACTGTTCTGGTGCACTTTACCTTCTCGAGATTTTGTACGAAATGTAAATCCGTTGATGTCATAGACTTCGTAGCTCAATACGTTTCTATTTGCCCAAGTGGCTGGGTGCAGCATGTTCCTTTCATTAAAACGCTGATGACCCGGGTTCGAGTCCCACTATACACAAACATTTTTTTAAGCCGTTTTCCAAGACCAAAAATTTTTATAAAAATTTTCTAACACTTTTTAACTTAAATCCAACCCCCAGAAAATATAAAAAGTGATTTTTGACTTAAAAATGTATTTTTTATGATTTTTCTTAAAAACTAGAGTTTATAAACTCTAAAATTATAAAAACACCATTTTTAATGTTATAAAAATTATATAAAAATTTATATAATGTTGCGGGACTATTTTAGGTATTTTAGTTGTGAAAAAATATATTTGTTGTGTTATTTTTGTATTTTTAAGTGATTTATGTCTTAAAAAGTATACTTAAACAGAAACTTATAAATTTATAAATTTTTGGATTTTATTTTGTTTTACTGTTTTTGAAATATTAAAACAGAAACTTATAAATATTTGGATTTTATTTCTATTTTTGGTGATATTAAACCATTAAGACTCGTAATTTTGAACTATAAATGTATATATAATTATTTCTAGTGTTATATTAAATGATTATTGTTCTATATGTTGAATGGGTTAGACACCCAGCCCAAGTGGCTGGGTGCAGCATGTTCCTTTCATTAAAACGCTGATGACCCGGGTTCGAGTCCCACTATACACAAACGCTGATAGTGACGTATAGCCGACTCGACTATTACGTCTAATTGAAGTCATTCGCACAAAAATCTGATTCTTCACAATCTTTCATAAGATTCTATGTGAGGACGGAAATACCGCCGAGAGTTTCGTGTTCTCCTCCTTGCTAGATTTATCTAGCGGGACGGTGTAATGAACCACAATGGAACACCCTTTCTTGTCAAAATCTGTACAGCTTTCAACTAATCGAGTACTGAATCCAAATATCTATGCATGAGACAACTCACTAGTTTTGACAAGCATGTTCAAACATCAGGATACTTACTTGAATCTAGACAAACCCAATTATTCGAAACATAATCGACAACTTTCATCCTGGAATGCTTAGCTGAATAGTTCTAAACTCTTAAGGCTCATACTATGAGTGTATTACACTCGGAAACAATGTCAGCGATACTAAAATTTCGAGGACGAAATTTCTTAAAGGAGGGGAGAATGTAACACCTCTGGAATCTAGCCAAATTAGAAAACTTACTGTATTATAGGACCCAATAAAGGTCCGGATTGATTTGGGCTTACTATAGAAATTTTGCAAAACGAAACTAGCCTTTTTGGGCCCAATAAGCCCAATAAGGGTCCGAACTTATAAAAAGTCCCATTTAAGGCCCAAATACATGTTTACGAACTAATTGAATGAGAAACCATGAAACAATGAATTCTTATGTGATTTGAAACAACTATGGAAAAGATCCAAACTGAAAACAGATTCAGATTCCATACCGGGTAAATCCGGCAATTTAACGCGTACTAACATGGGAAGTTAACGAACAAAATATCATTTCTATACTTAATTGCATATAATTTGATACTAAAATGATCATTATAACGCTCATGTGATAAAAATGCGTAAACCCGTTAAACGTGTTGAATACGCGATAATTACATGTTGGAACTCGTTTAATTATCAATAAAATTTTATATTTAACCAAATAATTAAATCTTGGGATGTTTTTATTTACGTTTAGTATAATTAAAACTATCGTAAGATAAAATTTATAACGATAGGAGAAACTGATCCGAACGCGACGCGAACCGACCTATTAACGAACCCGCTCACTTAACCCTACTATATAAGCCTCATCTTCTCCATTTTAGGGTTAAAACAAAAATCAGAAAGAGAGAGAAGGGGGCAGCCGCGACACCCCCCCCATTCGAGCGACTTCCGACCACCGGCCACCGGCGGTGTTCTCCGGCGAGTGCCGGCGAGTGACACGCCTCCATCGAGTCCCCTCGACTCCCCGATCGCGGTGGTGCTTTTGATTTCTCCCAAAATGCGACATAGAGACACGAAATCGAAGGATGATGTGGCGGTTGCGGGTCGATTTCGAGATGGTGGTGTCCCGATGGTGGTGCGGTCGCGATGGTGGTGATGATGGTGGTATGCGGTCGCGACGGCTGTCGATGGTGTGACCGTGATGTTGGTGATAGTCGCGGGGATTAGAGGCGGTGATGTCGGGTGTAGCTACTGGCGGTGATGGTTGCTGTGGGGGTCGCAACACCCGGCTGAGCCGGAGGTGGTGTTGGTGGCTGTCATGTGTTGGTGGCCGAAGGTGGCCTAGGCCGCCCCACTGTTTTCTCTCGTTAAGGTTAACCTAGAACCTACTAGTCATTCATCTTTTGATTTCTTGAACTACATACTGCAAATCAGTGAGATCTTGGGCTGCATGTGTAGATCTGTACCAGATCTTGGGCTGCATGTTATTTGAGCTCTAATAATAAAGATACATAAATTATAAAGATGAAAATGAACGCCAGTGGATATAATTGTTTGCTTTAAAATGATTAGTTCATTTATCCATTATTAAATCATGTTTTGGATAATTATAGTTTACATGGCAGTGAATTGGCTTGTATGTTCATGTGTATGTTTTGGTTGTGTGTATGGTTGAGAAAGAAAATAATATTTGGGCAGTTGATTTTGGTATGCATATCCATAATATATATACATAGTAGATATACAAACAAGTTATGTGTGTAATATTTGCCTTTTAGCTTTCCATTAGAGTTTCTCATGTTCAGGGGACGAGATGTGGAATATATGGATTCGGAACCCTAGATCATGATGGTGCTTGAGGGTTGACGCAAGGGTCGTTGATCTTTCGTGTTTATTATAGGTTGGATGGTATATGCTTTTGGATAACTGCTGGTCGTACTTTTAAATTATGTAAATAAGACTGAATACAGTAGCTTGTGAGGAGCAGATTTACCAGCCCCTAGTTCTTTTTCAAATATTGCTACAGCCATCCCTTTGGCTGGTAATTGTAATCTGTTGATTGTTTGCTTACTTGATTGTGAAATAAGCAATTGTGAATAAGCAGATTAGAATGGTTTATTCAAACAACATATATTCTAGGGGATTATTCTCATGAAATTCTGCTGCTAATATGTTAATTGACGATTGACCTTTATTTGATGTTAATATCATGCGTTAATTCTCAACGGTTTGCATTAGATCATGATTGTTGTGAAAGCTAGAAACCCTAGGTTGTTTGTCTTGTCTTGTTACTTTTTAGTTGATTATGGTTTTCGTTTAATTGGAACTTTTATAAAAATATATGGAACCTTAGCTCCTTGTTATGAGAAATTGATGATCTTGTGGATAATCTAGATGATTGATGATGATTAAGTATGCGTTTTGCTGCTGTGAATTTTAGTTAATTAGTATAAAATAAGAAAAAGTTTAACAACTCTGATTTGCATGCTACTTTGTGTCGTAGATCATGGAATTGGAAGGAACATATGAAGAGAATGATGCATTGGAAGACCAGTTTAATGAAGAATTTCACGATTATTCGAGTGACTCTGATATGAGTCCCTCAGATGACGAGAACGAACATAAAGTCATTGATGCCAAAGATAAAAAGAAAAGGGGATTGACCAGACTGCCAAAGATGCGAAGTGCCTACACAAATTCTGGTGGGAAAAAACATAAAATCAAGTTCGATGCGTTTGGCAGGTTTAGTGGAAAGTACAGATCTGAATTCGTGAGTTTCTTAGGAGATCTGGTCAGGGAGAAAGTGAATTTCAGTGTTCTTACATGGAGGGAAGCATCCAAAGAACTAAGGGATAAGTTGTGGGAAGAGATTACGGTAAAATGCCTGATCAATTATTTGTTTGCATACATTATATTCCATTCTAATTGTAATTGTTATTTCAGCGTTATTACGAAGTAGACGAAGACAAAAGAAAAGTTGTTATGACTCGTCTCGGTTTGCTCTTAAGAAGCTTTAGAAGTAGGGTGTTTAAACGGGACATACACCCCAACCTAGGCAAACCAGAGAAGTTAGCTAGAATTCCAAGACGGTTTCGGACAATAATCCTTAACCAAGATCACTGGGACAGCTTTGTCGCGTATACACAATCCGACAAATTCAAGGTATAGGTCGATCTTCTTATCGTCATCAACATATATAATTTCATCATTTTTCATATTTTCATATCTATAAATTTAATTAAGAATTGACATATGTGAGATTTAACTTTCATGAAGGATTCGTCGGACATAAGGAAGGAAGCTCGTGCAAAGTCATGTTACAACCACCGGTTGGGAAGAGGTGGATATGCTACTCTTGAAGAAAAAATGGTAAATGTTTTATTCTTTAAAAATTCCCTAAATACATGCTTAGGACTTCAAAAAAGATTATGTGATATAATACTAATGCACTTTTCTTATAAATTATAACAAGCTTGCAAACAACGAAGTTGAGAAAGATGTACCTCCCTCCCGGTGTCTGATGTGGTATAAAGCCCGTCAAAACAAAGATGGTGAAATAGAAGATGAGGAGGTTAAAACGCTTGCACAGCAACTAGTGAGTTCGGGAGACTATCTTTAAATTTATTCATACGTTCTTGCTAAAGTTGAATGATTTTACATATTATTTGAAGTTGAATGATTTTACAATATATTATATTGTGTAGCTGGAAAATGAAAAAAAAATCAATGCTGGGGAGTTGAAGGTTGATCAAGGCGGGGATGCAGTTGGCAGTTTTGTTCCTTGGCCGAAGGATCTTTGCATTATTGATGTGAGTTTCTGTAATTACTGTCTATAATGGTCTTTAAATTATTAAACTATTTCAAACAACTTAGGTGCTTTTTTCCTTTTTAAATGGTGTTGACACAGGATGATCAACAAACTGAAAATCAAAAGGTCAACGACTTTACAAACGGGACAACTACTAAACATGTTGATGGTCAACAGCGGAATCAACCGAAAGATTCAAAGGTCAAAAAAACACCTAAGACAAAAGGACAAGTACAATATGTCCAGTTGAATAATATTAAATCGAAGTTAACCAGGAGTAGTAATAATGCAGCAGCTAAGCCGACTTAGTTAATTCAACTAGTGAGATTTAGATTTGGATGCATATTTCTAATTACCCCTGTTTAAAAATTTATATATATGAAGAAGAATTTCATTTTGTTTTAATAATATTTTTGTATGGTTTCATTTATATATTATCCATTATTATACTAATTTCGCAAATGACATTAAATGTGAATTGCAATCAAATTCATGTGATTATAATTTATTTTTGGTCACATTTTAAATTATCATGGCACTAAAAGGTTATATTTGGGTGATTATAAACTATATATAGTTAAATTTTACTAAATAATTTGTGTCTAACATATATATATATATATATATATATATATATATATATATATATATATATATATATATATATATATATATATATATATATATATATATATATATATATATGGTCACATTCATTAAAGATAGTGCACTACAAGTGTCACTAAAAGGTATATATTGGTAATTTTGTGTTAACAATTGTGTGATAACTAACAACATATAATCACTGCCTACATAAATATTTGTGTCTACATCCCAAAAACAGTCATAGTCTTTAGAAAAGACCGTGACTACAGGCATGTTATAGGGTCACGTACCTACGTAATATATGTCACCAAAAGGAAATGTAACAACAAATATTCAAAGATAGTGTCACTGAAGGATACACAACGGTGACACTTAAAATAAGAGATGTCACTAGAGGTATGTAATAGTCACACCTTAGATTAACAATTGTATGATAACTAACTACATATAGTCATACTGTTCAAAATTATTTGTCACTAAAATACATAAAAACTCACATTTATTTAATAATAGTGTGACAACAAGTGTGTTAGGGTCATGTAACTACATAATATATGTCACTAAATGGAAACGTAACAAGAAATTTTCAAACTTAGTGTGACTAAAGGATACACAACAGTGACACTTAAAATAAGACTAGTTTATATTAGACATTTTAGGTCACATTTTCATTTGTGTTATGTCACTAGAAGATATGTAATAGTCACAACTTAGATTAACAATTGTGTGATAACTAACTACATATAGTTACACTGTTCAAAATTTTTTGTCACTAAAATACATAAAAACTCACATTTATTTAATAATAGTGTGACAACAAGTGTGTTAGGGTCATGTAACTACGTAATATATGTCACTAAATGGAAATGTAACAAGAAATTTTCAAAGTTAGTGTGACTAAATGATACACAGCAGTGACACTTAAAATAAGACTAGTTTATATTAAACGTTTTAGGTCACATTTTCATTTGTGTTATGTCACTAGAAGGTATGTAATAGTCACAACTTAGATTAACAATTGTGTGATAACTAACTACATATAGTCACACTGTTCAAAATTATTTGTCACTAAAATACATAAAAACTCACATTTATTTAATAATAGTGTGACAACAAGTGTGTTAGGGTCATGTAACTACGTAAAATATGTCACTAAATGGAAATGTAACAAGAAATTTTCAAAGTTAGTGTGACTAAATGATACACAGCAGTGACACTTAAAATAAGACTAGTTTATATTAAACGTTTTAGGTCACATTTTCATTTGTGTTATGTCACTAGAAGGTATGTAATAGTCACAACTTAGATTAACAATTGTGTGATAACTAACTACATATAGTCACCCTGTTCAAAATTATTTGTCACTAAAATACATAAAAACTCACATTTATTTAATAATAGTGTGACAACAAGTGTGTTAGGGTCATGTAACTATGTAATATATGTCACTAAATGGAAATGTAACATGAAATTTTTAAACTTAGTGTGATTAAAGGATACACAACAGTGACACTTAAAATAAGACTAGTTTATATTAAACGTTTTAGGTCACATTTTCATTTGTGTTATGTCACTATAAGGTATGTAATAGTCACAACTTAGATTTCTATTTGTGATCAAATACCAACCAATAGTCACACTGAACATAGTGTAATGCGACCAATTTCAAGCAAAACGTCACATTGAAAAAAAAAATTCATGTGACCAATTGTTGATATATTGCCACTAACCAAAAAAACATGTGTCACTGAAAATGGTTTATATTGACATTATTTGATAAAATTGGAACAAAAATCACTGGTCTATAGTGACACCTCTAGTCTACGGTGACTAATTATTATATGCTACAGTGACGATTTTTTGTGTGTCACCGAACAACATCAACAATGGCTCGACCTTGGTGACATATTTAGCGAAAAAAAAATCGTCACTAACTACCTACAGTGACGATTTTTGTGTGTCACCGAAGCCCGATTTTGTACTAGTGAAAGCTGATGTTGTGCTGGAGCCTGTAAACAAACCCCTGACTCATGTCCGAAGACTGACACAGCACCGGGATACGTGACAAAGATCCCCTTTGAGTCAATCACAGGGATTGAACTCTATCCGAGTCTTTTGCGATAACAGGGTCGCTCACCTCATTGTCAATCTCAATGATTGAACTTTATCCGAGTCTTTTTCAACACAAAGTCTCTCACCTCATTATCTTGTCTCATGCAATACCCCCGACTCATGTCCGAAGACTGATACTGTGCCGGGGCCTGATAAACAAACCTCCGACTCATGTCCGAAGACTGACACAGTACCATCATCCGTCACTTCCTTACTCATCATTCGTTATCTCACCTGTTCGTTCGTTTCATACTTTATTATTATCTTTCACTTTGTTACATAATACTTTACGTTTATTCATTTATTCACTTTATTCATTCATCCATACATCCTACCATGTAAAGCCACACATATCGTATTACATAACATAATACATACGGTTTGAAAGCTCTTTAACGAAGAAAGATAACATATCACTCACACACATACACATCATAATTTCATCACATCATCATGCACACATCAAGCATAAGCCATCACATCATAACATGGCCTATCTCCCTATTCTACCACTTAAAACCACTTAGAAAATCCTAAGTCAAAAATGGGTGCATGGGATTTTTCAGGCGCATGAGCATAAAAATTCTAAGTGTAAATCAGTCTGGGCGCATGGGCACTATTTAGGTGCATGAGCCCTGTTTGGGCGCTTCACCACTATGCAGGCGCATGGTGCCTGTTCAAGCGCATGGCGCCTGTTCAGGCGCATCAACACATATCCGTTTTTAGCAACTTGGGTTCATGGAAACTATTTAGGCGCATGGGCCACTGTTCAGGAGCATGACCCAACACTTAGACTCCTAAGCAATTCTAGGCGCATGGGAACACTGTTTAGGTGCATGGCCAACATGCTGGGCACATGGGCCACTATCTGGGCGCATGGGCCACTATTTGGGCGCATGGGACCATTCTGGATTATTTGTAACACATCCCAAGCACAGATCTAACATACTAAGGGCACCTAAACATGCTAAACATCAATATCTAGCCCATAATCAAACTCTAAAACATACATACATACATCATTTTCGAACATAAGGCTGTAGACCCACAGTTACCTTTAAAATCTTTTGTTTAGTATGCATAATAGCCCCAAACACTTCAAAATCAGTAAGAAGGGGTTCTAGAAACTCATCTTGAAGCAGATCTTCGAGCTAAACACTTCCACTAGCAAATTTAACTTCAAGTTCTCGAAAACCAACTCTATAACATCAAGAATTCGGTCAACCTGTAAGGCCCCGTTCCCGGGCACCGCACAGTTGGTCATTCATTGCACATAAAACATATTAATATACACTTCACTAAATAAACAGTGGGTTTACATTAACAAAAGCCATTCTCTATTATTAAAAGATACTGTTGTTAAGTCTTTTCCTGCCGAGTAGCTTCACCCTCGTGCCATCCTCAGCAACGATTACCTGCCAACTGAAAATGTATAAAAGTCAGCGTTGCTAAGTGAGTTCTAGTTGTAAAAGTATTAAAATACCTTGTGTAATGTATATATATATGAAAATACTTTTTCTGTAAAAATACATCTCTTACTCTTGTACGTGAGCACGCGTTAACTGTACAACAAGGAAATGCTCTCTTTCCTTACTGTATACCTTGTTTATTCGTACTCTTTTAACTTTATCTTTCACTGTCTATGTGGACCAATGAGCAATACCCTAAACTATATGCGCGGAGAAACTGGTGCTAGGCCCCTCCAGTCTATGGTCTGAATTACCGTATACGAGGCTGGCCCAGTCACCTAGGACATGCTACAAAGATCCGTCAATCTCAATTGATTGACCCCGTGTGCATAAGGGGTAGCTAACCCGCATCACAGTTGAGCTAACGTCAACATAGTCATGCACCTCCTATATGCTTGCTAGACTTGTTAACTCTTTAATTATGTTCCACTACTCTTTGTTATTTCTCTTTCACTATGTTAAAGATAATACTTGCATTTATGATCATAGGCACACCACATAAGTCATATAATAATAATCACTATGATCATAGGAACAACTGATAATAATGCAAATATAATAACAATTAAAAACCCTAAGTCAAACTTAGGTCAAATTCTAATGATTCTGTTTTGCTCAAAATTTTAGAAATTATTCTAATTGTTCTAGACGCATGAGCACTATGCAGGCGCATGAGGCCTGTTTAGGCGCATGGGCACTATTTGGGTGGTTCAACAATTAGGTGTTTAGAACATCCAAGATGCATGGGCACTATTTGGACGTTTGGTCCACACTTATGCATCTGAGTCAAAAACCTTAGATGCGTGGGCTACTGTTCAGACGCATGGGCTTACAGTTAGTTTTTCTAAGGCATTTCTAGACGGTTGGGACACTGTTTGGGCGATTGGGCCTTGTTTAGATGTTTGGGCTTACTTAAAACTCTCTAAGGCAAATCCTAGGCGGTTGGGGGTACTGTTTAGGTGGTTGGACAATCTGTTTAACATATTTTTATCCTATTATCAGTCCCAATCATTCTCCTTACATGTTCTAAGCTTAATAACACCATTCTTAGTATAACTAACACATGTCAACCATCAAAACATCATCATACACACATAGGTACATACGGGTGTTCGAAATGAACTTTGTAAAAATGGTTTTACATACATTTTCAGCCTCAAAGAATTAAAACAAGTAAAATACGGAGTCTAGATCTCACCTTTGCAACCCACAAGTGTTTCGTCTTCCAAACTTGTGTTCACAAGAGTTTTAAACTCCCAAAACAAGCATAACACATCACCAAAACACAAATAACACTTAGAAATCGGTTATCTAAGGTATAGAACCTCCAAGAACCAAACCAATTAGCACAAAATACTTACCTTCGAATTTCTTCTTCTTCTTCTCTCTAGAACCCGAAAGCTTTCTGCTCCTTCTTTCTCTAAAATCGACAGAAAGGTGAAAAGTAACATGGCATGGGTGGCCATGTTGCTTTATCCACCAACTTCTTAAAGTTTTATCCTTTTGGAAACTTTTAACCTCTCTACTTGGGTTAAATTACATTTTCTTCTTTTTATTCTCATTTTACAATCTTTTTTAGAATATCCGGGTGTTACAAGTCCACCCTTTTATATAGGTTTCGTCCCCGAAATCTGTTATTCCTCAAACAGATAAGGGTAATGTTGCCTAATCTCTTCTTCAGTCTCCCACGTAGACTCAGATCCCTTCCTACGCCTCCACTGTACACATACAAGAGGAACGACTTTATTCCTTAACCTCTTCTTCTTACAATCAATGATCGCCACTGGTTGCTCTACATAGTTGAGCCGTTCATCCACTTTGATATACTCCAATGGTACAACCATGTCTTTATTAGCTAAGCACTTCCTCAGATGAGATACATGGAATGTGGGATGAATCCCACTTAACTCATCTGGCAATTCAATTCGATAGGCCACCTCTCCTACTCGTGCAACGATTCGGAAAGAAACTATATATCTCGGGCTTAGCTTACCTCGCTTCCTGAATCAGATGATCCCTTTCCAAGGTAAGACCTTCAACATAACCCGGTCGCCAACCTTGAATTCTATCGGTCTTCACTTCTTGTCAGCATGCGACTTTTGTCTATCTTTTGCCGCTTTCATGAAAGCCTTGATCTTTTCTAACTTCTCAGTCGTAGCCTCGATCACCTCGACACCTCCTAGCTCTTTCTGCCTAATGTCTCCCCAACATACGGGCGTCCTACATCTTCTACCGTATAGCATCTCATATGGTGGCATGCCAATACTAGCATGGTAACTATTGTTGTACAAGAATTCTGCTAACGGTAAGTGATCATCCCAACTTCGTCCAAAATCGATCACGCACGCTCGAAGCATGTCCTCGAGTGTCTGGATCGTCCTTTCAGACTGACCGTCTGTCTACGGATGATAAGCCATGCTAATGTGTAGCCTCGTCCCCATGGTGTCATGGAATCTCTTCCAGAACTTCGATGTGAATTGGGTCTCACGATCCGATACGATAGACACCGGTACACCATGACGAGCTACAATCTCCTTGATGAACACGTCCGCTAGTCTCTCGGATGAATACGTCTCGCGGATTGGTAGGAAGTGTGCACTCTTGGTTAGACGATCGACAATCACCCAGATGGCATCGTACCCCCTCGCCGTGCGGGGTAACTTCGTAATAAAGTCCATCGTGATGTGCTCCCACTTCTACTCGGGTACATCCAATGGTTGGATCTTCCCGTAGGGCTTTTGATGCTCTGCCTTCACTTGCAAGCAAGTAAGGCACTTACTCACATACTCCACCACGTCACGTTTCATACCCGGCCACCACTAGTCTTTCTTCATGTCTTGATACATCTTGGTGGCATGGGGATGAATGGAGTATCGAGTCTTGTGAGCTTCCTCCATGATTCGCCCTCGTAGATCTCCATAACGTGGGATCAACATTCGTACAAAGCGAGTCTTAAACCCATGGGTGTTTTCTCCCAGTTCCGCGACTAGACCTCTCATTCGTTCAGAGTTGAGGCGATCTTCTTTCAACACCTCATCTTGAAACTCTTTCACTTGAGTCATCACGTCCGAGGTCGTCACTAACTGGTCCCGCCTTCACCCGAATCGGCTCGGGTCTCTCTTTTCGGCTGAGGGCATCGGCCACCACATTGGCCTTGCCCGGATGGTAGTGGATCTCGCAGTCATAATCTTTGATGAGCTCTAACCACCTTCTCTGTCTCATGTTGAGATCCTTTTGCTCAAAGAAATACTTCAAGCTCTTGTGGTCGGTGAAGATGGTGCACTTCGTGCCATATAAGTAGTGCCTCCAAATCTTCAATGCGAAAACCACAGCCGCTAGCTCTAAATCATGTGTAGGGTAGTTGACTTTGTGGGTCTTCAACTGTCAGGATGCGTAGGCTATCACCCTTCCACTTGCATTAACACGCAACCTAGCCCAGAATAAGAGGCATCCGAATACACCACTAAGTCATCACTCCCTTCGGGTAATGTTAAGATAGGAGCTTGTGTTAACCTTGTCTTCAACTCCTCAAAAGCACACTCCTGTTCCTGACCCCACACGAACTTCACATCCTTGCGAGTCAGTTTGGTCAAAGGTGAGGCTATCTTGGAGAAGTCTTGAGTGAACCTCCTATAGTAGCCCGCCAAACCCAAGAAACTACGGATCTCGGATGGCGTCTTTGGAGACTTCCATTGCATCACCGCCTCCACCTTTGCTGGTTTACCATGATTCCTTCAGCATTAATGACATGACCCAAAAATTGAACCTTGCTTAAGCAAAAAGCACACTTAGAGAACTTAGCGTATAACTTCTCTCTCCTAAGTGTCTCCAATACCTCGCGTATGTGACCGGCATGTTCTTTCTCGCTCCTAGAATAAATCAAGATATCATCAATAAATACTATCATTGATTTATCTAAAATTGGCCGACACACTCGGTTCATCAAATCCATAAAGGTAGCTGGCGCGTTAGTTAACCCAAAAGACATAACGAGAAACTCGTAGTGTCCATAACGCGTACGAAAAGCTATCTTAGGAATGTCTTGCTCCTTCACCTTTAATTGATGGTAGCCAGATCGAAGGTCTATTCTTGAGAACCAGCTGGCACCTTGGAGCTGATTAAACAAGTCATCAATCCTCGGTAATGGATACCGATTCTTCACCGTCAACTTGTTCAGCTCTCGGTAGTCGATGCACATCCGCATACTACCATCCTTTTTCTTTACAAACAATACCGGAGCACCCCATGGAGAGATACTTGGTTGAATGAATCCCTTATTCATTTGTTCCTGCAATTATTCCATGAGTTCCTTCATCTCAGTTGGAGCTAATCGATATGGTGCTTTGGCAACGGGTTGAGCACCGGGTATCAAATCGATTTGGAACTCAATTTCACGATCCGGTGGCACACCTGATAAGTCGTCTGGAAACACATCAGGAAAGTCACTTACCACCGTACATCGGACAATTGTGGTATTGACGTGTCCACATCTTTTACGTTGGACAGATAGGCACTACGTCCACGTCTCATGCACTTCCCCGCCATCGCCATCGAAATCACTTTCGGAATCATCGTAACTCGATCACTGTATATCGTCACCAAACTTCCATCGGGCTGTCAATCTAATCATCTTCTTGCGACACATAATGTTCGTCTCGTAGTCCGCTAACCAATCCATTCCTAGGACTACATCAAATCCACCTATGGGCATCACATGTAACTTAGCAGCAAATCTATGACCTTCTAGTTCTATGGCACATTCCTCTATCATGTCGGTAACTCTAGTGGTCTTACCGATAGCAGTTTCTACATCGAATGGCTCACTAATACTTCTATTACTAGCAGAAAACTTAGTACAGAAAGTAGTAGAAATGAAACTCCTACAAGCACCAGAATCAAATAATACAGAGATACAGGTCTAGTCTACTAGGAATATACCTGTCACGACGTCAAGATCCGCCCTATTCTTCTCTTTCTCCTGCTCGATTCCATCCTTTACCCTGGAGCTCTCCACCCCTGGTTCCTTGCAGTCCCTCCTCATATGCCCCTTCTTACCACAGGCATAACACTTCACTACACGATTCCCTTTCCATATGGCCATTCCTTCCGCATTTGAAGTAGACGTTCGACCCCCACCTACATTCACCCGCATGGTTCTTCCCACACTTGCTACACACCATCGCCCTTCACCCGGTTACGGCCACTTTACGACTCTTGACCTTCGTCCTTTTGGCCTTGGGAGTGAAACCATTGCTACCAGAACGTTTCCCACTCAAGTTGCCTCCTATCCTTTCATCTTCCCTTACGGATCTCATGACCCCAGTCACCACCGCCGGCAGTATCGTGTGCATGACCTATTGCACCCCCTCAGCTATGGCCTCCTTCACTAAGGTCATCAGATTAGGGCTCCCATCCCCACCTACATGGTGATGAAGCCCGAGCTCTTCAGGCGCTGTTTCAGCATTCACCATCGTGCCCCTCATAACACGCGACCTAGCGCCACGTCCACCACGACCTCCACCTCGAGCAACCTTCCGGAATCCCCTCTCACCCATTTTAAGGACTATAAGATTCAAACATCGACATGGTCATTCAAGGTAATAGCTCAGTCTATGTCGAGTATAGTAAGTCCCTAATGACAGTGGCCAGTTGTGATTAGCCACTTACTTTACTCTTCACACCCCAAGCATTCCCTATCCTGACTACATCAGTATCTAAATCTACTAGTAACACATAAGTCAAATAGCACACACACATAATACCGATTAACATTTATAAAAGACATACCTGATGGCACGTAGCTACTCGGGCTGACATCTCTCTATCTGTTCCATTTTCAGTTTAAGTTTAGGTTTTTTGAAAATATTTTACCCAATTCACTTAAACTATGACTCTAATACCAACTTGTAAGGCCCCATTCCCGGGAACCTTATAATTGTTCATTCATTGCACATAAAACATATTAATATACACTTCACTAAATAAACAGCGGAGTTACGTTAGCAAAAGCCATTCTCCATTATTAAAAGATACTGTTGTTAAGCAATACAATAATCTTCAAGTTACAAAAGATTGTTTAATTGCATTACAAAACAACAATATCATAACAAAGGAACGGATGTCAGTCTTTTCCTACCGAGTAGCTTCACCCTCGTGCCATCCTCAGCAACGATTACCTGCCAACTGAAAATGTATAAAAGTCAGCGTTGCTGAGTGAGTTCTAGTTTTAAAAATATTAAAATACCTTGTGTAATGTGGATATATGAAAATACTCTTTCTGTAAAAATACATCTCTTACTCTTGTACGTGAGCACGCATTAACTATACAACAAGGAAATGCTCTCTTTCTTTACTGTATACCTTGTTTATTTCGTACTCTTTTAATTTTATCTTTCACTGTCTATGTGGACCAATGAGCAATACCCTAAACTATATGCGCGGAGAAACTGGTGCTGGGCCCCTCCAGTCTATGGTCTGAATTACTGCATACGAGGTTGGTCCAGTCACCTAGGGCATGCTACTAAGATCCGTCAATCTCAATTGATTGACCCCGTGTGCATAAGGGGTAGCTAACCCGCATCACAGTTAAGCTAACAACAACATGGTCGTGCACCTCCTACATGCTTGCAAGACTTGTTAACTCTATAATTAAGTTCCGCTTCTCTTTGTTATTTCTCTTTCACTATGTTAAAGATAATACTTGCATTTATGATCATAGGCACACCACATAAGTCACACAATAATAATCACTGTGATCATAGGAACAACTTATAATAATGCAAATATAATAATAACTAAAAACCCTAAGTCAAACTTGGGTCAAACTCTAATGATTCTGTTTTGCTCAAAATTTCAGAAATTATTCTAAGTGTTCTAGACGCATGAGCACTATGCAGGCGCATGAGGCCTGTTTAGGCGCATGGGCACTATTTGGTCAGTTCAACACTTAGTCGTTTGGAACATCCCAAACGCATGGGCACTATTTGGACGTTTGGTCCACACTTAGGCATCTGAGTCAAAAACCTTAGACGCATGGGCTACTGTTCAGACGCATGGGCTACTGTTCAGACGCATGGGCTTACACTTGTTTTTTCTAAGGTATTTCTAGATGGTTGGGACATTGTTTGGGTGGTTGGGCCCTGTTTAGACGTTTGGGCTTACTTAGAACTTTCTAAGGAAAATCCTAGGCGGTTGGGAGTACTGTTTAGGCAGTTGGATAACCTGTTTAACATATTTTTATCCTATTATCAGTCCCAATCATTCTCCTTACATGTTCTAAGCATAATAACACCATTCTTAGTATAACTAACACATGTCAACCATCAAAACATCATCATACACATATAGGTACATACGGGTGTTCAAAATGAACTTTGTAAAAATGGTTTTACATACATTTTTAGCCCCAAAGAATTAAAACAAGTAAAATACGGGGTCTAGAACTCACCTTTGCAACCCACAAGTGTTTCTTCCTCCAAACTTGTGTTCACAAGAGTTTTAAACTCCTAAAAAAGCATAACACATCACCAAAACACAAATAACACTTAGAAATCGGTTATCTAAGGTATAGAACCCCCAAGAACCGAACCAATTAGCACAAAATACTTGCCTTCAAATTTCTTCTTCTTCTCTCTAGAACCCGAAAGCTTTCTGCTCATTCTCTCTCTAAAATCGACAGAAAGGTGAAAAGTAACATGGCATGGGCGGCCATGTTGCTTTATCCACCAACTTCTCAAAGTTTTATCCTTTTAGACACTTTTAACCCCTCTACTTGAGTTAAATTACATTTACTTCTTTTTATTCTCCTTGTACAATCTTTTTTAAAATATCCGGGTGTTACACAACCACTCATGAATTCGGTTAGAACCGAACATATACTCAAGAAAACTTACCTTTGAAGCTTCTTCTTCCATTCTTTCTCTAAAAACCGAGAGTTTCTTCTCCTGTTTCTTCTTCAGCCGAGGATGAGGATAATGAAATCAAAATGGGTGGCCATACCTATTTATATAATAAAATAATAAGGTTTGTACCTTTTTACACTTTATCCCCTCCACTTTTTCCCATTATCTCTTCTTTCTAGATACTTTCCTTTTCTCTGCTTTTAAATAAAATTCGAGGTGTTACATCAAGCACACTAATACCCCATAGTTCTTTAAAGAATGTAGCGATATCATCCCTCTCTTTAATATACATACCTGTACTGTCTATAAAAAAATCTAGTCAAATTTTTTGCAAGAAGATCTTCTTCTTCCATGCGTCCACCATCATAGACAAGACTCATCCCACACATGCGTATAAGATCTTCACTATACTTTTCTAGATTAATAGTAATCTGGTCACCAACTTCCATCTCATTCACCCCAAACATCCAATGGCTTAAAAATACTACTCTCCCCACCAGCAGAGAATGATTTAATATAATGCTTGTATATCCATGTGAGGTTCTTTGTAGTGTTCCTAATTCTTATCTTTGGCAACTCAAACAACTCCTCCCATACAAAATTTATTCCTCTAAGCTGCTTATGATGTGACGGAATGGTAAATGATATTGATGGCATGTAGCTTCTATGAGTAATCCAGTCCTGCATCCTCATTGCCTTGTAAATAGTGTTGAATATTCCAAATTCGTAATACAATCACGGAATATGAGACTTGACTAGCGTAAATAAACATATGCATACTAACATAAAAGACAGATAATTAACTAGAGGGAACCTACATTTGAGATTCCTCTAGTCTTCCATAATTATAACTAGTTACCATGCACTTATCTACAGTGAACTTCATATATATATATCCAACCTACACTATGTAATAGCTTTTTTTGAACACATGCCATTGGTTGGATTTGATCATGCCTTTGATTTCAAAGGAAGAACATGATAACAAATTCCTATATGCTATTAACTCAAGTGGGGCCATTTCTAGATCAAAGATGATTTTTGCTAGTAAATTCTTATAATCAGTTCCCAATAATTGTTATTGAGGTTAAACTATTTTAGAGTTTTGGAGGATGCTCAAGTGTCAACTTTAGACAGTTGATGCATGTGAAAGGTATATATATTTTGATAAAGGTTTTTTGCACAGATTTAGTTTTAATTGGTTATTACTAATACTAAACTACACACACAAAAGACAAGCGACTTGTTGTGAGGTCATATAGTATTGGTAAGAACCGAGTATCAATCCGTGGACACACTAAGCCTACTCAACAACTCTCATAATTGACTATCAATTTTGATTTAGAAAACGATAATTTAAACAAAATAACAATAAAGATTGATAAAGATAGATCAAGACTTTTGGTGATTCTTTCAGTGAAGTAATGCTGTTATCCTAATTTAGATTACAACTATGTAACTGTAATGAATTTATGGTGTGGTTAAAGATACTGATTAAACTAATTATGTTAATGTTTATAAATATGAGCTGGCGCGATTTCTTGTCTATCCGCTCCGTATTGACTAGGACCATGTTAGGTTGAGATTTACTACTTAGGTCAAAGCCCTAGTAATGTAGGTAAATCTTTTGTGACCTTTCCGACATACGATTTCTGAAAACATAACTTAATGTAAGAAGAGAGTTGATCAAGTTCTTTTCTAACATACCATTAATTTTAGAAAACCATAAAATTACTGTAGATTTCTCAGACTCATAAAAGGGAACCCGTAAATGATCAGAAAGTTAAGGCGATATAATTTCTAATAATCATCTCTAGTTAATTAGCCATGGATTTATCATGAAGACTGGTCTCACAAATAAAAATTGATCATACGTTTTTCAACTGTGTATGACATTCACAATTACATATCATAAGTTTATAACTTTCCATTCAAATGTAGGTGTTATCAATCGAATGTTTTCCCAAGACCACAATAACATTAACATAATATAAACCACACCATTAGTTCATCACAAGTTATATAAAGTTTCGGTAGATTAGGATAACAAATGAAATTTAGCTCACAATAAGCTTGAACATAACAACAAAGATAGAAGATAGTAATAAAATCATCGGTAAATTAGAACAATCAAACCGCTGAGCGTTTATGGATGATGTTAAACAATTCCAAGCTTCTTCTAAGTGTTGAATGAACCTCTAAAACCTTCTAAGGACCTCCAAAGGCTGGGTTCCCGAGAGGGAACACCAGCACTTCACCTCCTAAAAGCTACCTTCAAAGTTGTAAATGACCTCCTATTTATAGGATTTCTAGAGTGTTTAAGCACGGCCCCGTGCCTAAAAAGCACGGCCCCATGTTAGTACAATACTTACGTAAGTTGGTCGGCTTGTACGCTCAGAAGTTGTCAGGGCACGCCCCTATGCCTCAAGAGGCACGACCCCGTGTTTGGGGTAGTCACACCCCCGTGCCTCATGAGACACACCCCCATGACTACTTTTTGGGAATAGTACTTTTTGTCCTGTCGGATGTCCAATCATAGGGGTATGCTAATTTAAGCATGGGGGTGTGTTTTAGGCTAGTCATGTGGGCGTGGTTAGTGATGCACGACCCCATGTTTGAATTTCAGAGCTTGTTTTCTTCAGTTTTCTCTTTGTTTAATCTCCTTTTGTTCATCTTGGTCTTTTCCAAGCTTGAAAATACAATATGAATGATTTAAGTATCAAATTATCATTTTAAGTAAGAGTTTTTAAGATAATTGATGTGCAATTGATGTGTTTATACGTATAATTTGGAGCACATCAAATATCCCCACACTTAAACTTTGCTTGTCCTCAAGTAAAATCACGTAAAATAGCAACACCACTAAAAACCAAAAAATAAAGATATAAATATGTCTTTCGAGAACTATACAAGCACACTTGGTTTACCCAAATATAAACAGTTAAGCACATGTGGAATGATATCCTTTCAAGCAATATAATGGTTTGTAAAGATTTTTAACATGTAAAAATTCATACTTCTCACAAGATGCACTCACACTCGGCTATATATATGGAATCATACACAAGATGAAGTATGACTAATACGCTCAATTGACTAATATGAATACGCGTGAAATCATATGCTTGGTAAGGGGTCAAATCTCCACCTATGTTAGATATTTACTTGCATAACTCATTAGGTCTTTAATGGGTTATAACTTGGCTCAGGTTTAGGGTATGGATTATCTAGGGAAAAAGTGGCTAAATGTTAAAGACGATGATCTTGGCTTATTTGATTGATATAAGCTAACAGGAAAGTAATAAAAAAAGGTTTTCCTATACAATACTCAAGCTACAAGGGATATGCAAACTCAAGGACTCGTTTATGGTCAGATTGTCAAGATCGTATTGCATTTTCAAAAACTGCACCTCCTCCTTAACATAAAGATATACGTAACTATCCTTTTTTAAGGGTCGTTTGGCTTGAAGTCTAAAATCACCCAACGGATTTGGATGTCGAATTCTTGGATTCGGTTTGGTTTTGGCTGCATTTTCCTTCGTGAAACGAATTCTCCACAAGTTGGGCATTTTTCATATCATTTTTTCCTTTCTTGATTACATATTTGAAATACGACAAAATGACGGAACTAGTTTTCTTCTTCCTTCTTTTATTTTTCTTTTTGTTTTTTGAAATAAGCCAAAACATGTCTTTAACGAAAAAGGGTTTTGTTGAAGGTTTTTTTAGGTTTAGTGCCTAGTGGTTTGGGTGATATAAAATGAGAATGTTTTAAGCTCGATGGAGCTAACTAGGGATAACATTTCGGTAAGAATATTTGAAAATGGTAAAGACTCAAATGTTAGGTTTTCCTAATTGCCTAAATCCTTTTTATGCAAGAAATACTTATAAGGTTTTGAAATGCATACCCCAAATAAGTTCTAATTCACACGCAACATAAGGCACCCTCAATATATCTATAATGAAAGTAAAAATGCATAAGTGCAAAGCTTGTTTAAGGCTAAAAAATAAGCTCACATAACGAATGAAATTGGGTATAAGTGTTTCATTTACATGTTTGAATATTTTCACCAACTCATTTTGCTTTTTAGGATGTCACAAAAAACATATTTAATATTATTTGGATTTGCTTTATTTGCTTATTTATTTCTCGAAAACGTATATTTATATTTTGTTTTATCAAAAATGGTTTCGTGTTTCCTGTGTTGTTGCCACATACATTAAAACTAGAGTGACTTTTTGTAAAATATTTAATTATAACTTAGACCTATTTATAAGTAAAGTATCAAGCATGTATACCCTTTCCCACTCTTAAACTTCACATTGTCCTCAATGTGATTCACAATAAATATTAAGTATAGAAAGACAAACGAAAACTCCCCTAAAAAGATGAGCCAAATGCGTATGATTGTTTTCTACAGTCATCTTGAATGAGCTCAAAAGAAAACATCAGGATTATTCTAAAACATCACCAAATTATTTAAAACATAAAATTAAAGTACTAAGCACACATAACAAAACAAACAGAAAGTAACATATAGGGGGCTCTTTTGTCTACGCTGCTTAAACCACGCGCAGACGTTGGCTCTGCAGATTGTTTGTTTTTTGTAAGACATTTTATTAAAAAACATCTTCCTGACGTCTGCGTGGAGAAGACATGGAACTACCACTTCTCAGATCTTCTAACCTCTTCTCACCTTTTAATAACACAATACAAGTTAACTCCCCCTTCCCCCAAAGTATCGACCTCCATCTCCTTCCCTCTCTCCACCACCGGCCCCTCCCCCACACCGGCCGTAGCCACTAGCGCCAACCCTTTTCACCGCTGCAGCCACTCCCGCCGCTACAGCCACCAGCAGCCCCATCGACCTCCGTTACCGGTACAACCACCAGCACCGACCCTTTCCACCGCTGCAGCCACTCCCGTCGCCACAACCACCAGCAGCCCCATCGACCTCCATCGCCGGTGCATCACCAGCAGCCTCACGGCCCCCTCCCCTAACCGGCCGCAGCCCGCCACCGTCTGCAGCTACCTGTTGAGAGTGATGGGGGTATGATTGAAGGCTTGGGTTTAGGCAAATTTGTGGAATTTTTAAATGGGTTTCCATGAAAATGAGAAGTTGTTGCAGATTTAGAGGAAGAACTCATAGGTGAGATCGAAATTGAAGTGGGAGAGGGAGGTGTGGAGTCTTGATTCAGGGGAGTATTGAAGTTGGTAGAGGATGGTACAAACACAGAGGAGATGTGATTGGTCCACCATTTTTAGTTATTTTTTATGATAAAAAAATATTTTATTGTTATAATACCACGATATTGAAGTTGGTAGAGGATAATATCACGATATTCATCCACTTGCTATGGTAATAATTCATAATACTCCACCTTGGATAACACTTTTCAAACTTCAAGAGTTTAAGTACTGCCTCATTAAAAACCTTGCTAAAGAAAAACCCAATGGGAAAAAACCTTAGCTAAGGAAAAAACAAGTGCAGCTTATAACTCCCCTCAAATTGTCTTTTGTAGATCATCATATTGCGTGCACGTGCCGCATGCCAATATCATTAACATGTTTTCTGAAAGTTGTTTTAGGAAGTGCCTTTGTGAAAAGATCAGCTGAATTGTTGCTAGATTGAAAGTATCTCATTTCAACTTGTTTATCGTTAATAAGATCTTGAGTGTATGAAAAGAATCTTGACGGTATATGTTTTGTTCTGTCACTTTTGATATGCCCTTCTTTCATTTGTGAGACACAAGCTGCATTATCCTCATAGATTGGTGTTGCATTTTCATCTTTCTCCAATCCACAAGAAGTTGATATGAGTTGTGTCATAGATCTTAACCATACATATTCTCTTGAGGCTTCATGTAGTGCAATGACTTCAGCATAATTTGAGGATGTCGCAACAAGTGTTTGTTTCTGAGAACGCCATGAAATCGTAGTTCCTCCATTCTTAAATACGTATCCAGTTTGAGATATTGCTTTATGGGGATCAAATAATAACCTGCATCTGTATAACCAACCAACCCTTCTTTTGAATTATTAGGATAAAACAAGCCTAAATCAATAATACCTCGAAGATATCAAAAAATATGTTTAATCCCATTCCAGTGCCTTTTAGTAGGAGCTGAACTAAATCTTGCTAACAAATTAACTGCAAAAGAAATGTTAGGTCTCGTACAGTTAGTAAGATACTAAGAGCTCCAATTGTACTGAGATATGGTATCTCTGGACCAAGAACCTCTTCATTATCTTCACAAGGACGGAATGGATCATTATCAACATTGAGTAATCTAACAACCATCGGTATGCTTAAAGGATTTGCTTTGTCCATATTGAAAAGCTTTAAGAGTTTCTCCGTATAAGTTGACTGATGTACAAGTATTCCATTATGCATATGGTCAATCTGCAAACCAAGGCAATATTCGATTTTACCAAGGTCTTTCATTTCAAATTCTTTCTTTAAAAGAGCAATTGGTTCATTAATTTCCTTTTGCGTTCCAATTATATTTAGATCATCAACATACACAGCTATGATCACATATCCTGATGTTGTCTACTTAATGAAGACACATGGACAAATAAGGTTACTTGTGTATCCTTTACTTGTTAAATAATCACTCAAACGATTGTACCACATCCTTCCAGATTGTTTGAGTAGGATCTTTGTAATTTGATGGAATACATTTCCTTAGGCTTTGAGCTTAATGCTTCGGCGAATTTAAAGCCTTTAGCAATTTTCATATAGATGTCACTATCTAGTGATTCATACAAGTAAGCTGTGACAACATCCATAAGACGCATCTCTAAATTTCTAGAGACTGGTAAGCTGATTAAGTATCTAAAGGTTATTGCATCCATAACAGGGGAGTATGTTTCCTTATAATCAATTCCTGGCCTTTATGAAAAACCTTGAGCCACAAGTCTAGCTTTATATTTTGTAACTTCATTTTTCTCATTTCGTTTTCATACAAAAACCCATTTATACCCTACAGGCTTTACATCCATCGGAGTAATAACAATAGGTCCAAAAACCTTTCGTTTGTTAAGTGAATCTAATTCAGCTTGCATAGCTCCTTTCCATTTATCCCAATCATATCTATTTTGACAGTCACTAACTGATTTTGGTCCTGGATCATCATCTCCACTCATGATGTCACTTTCTATGAAATAAGAAAATATTTCATCAATACTTTCCATTTCATCTCGATTCCATAAAATATGTGTGTGACCATAGTTAATTGACATTTCTTTATTATTTTCATCCAAATCCTCCTCATGAGAGTTTTGAGTATTTAATGTTGCATGGTCATTCACTTTATGGTCAACTTCCTTTTCATGAGTTTTTCTCTTTCGAGGATTTTTATCCTTGGAACCGATTGGTCTTCCTCGTTTCAAACGTCTCTGAGATTCATGAGCCATTATGTTCTCTATTTGCTTATTTGGAATCTCAACTCGAGCTGGAGCATTAGCAGCTGGTATATGAGATTTAGTAACTCTGTTTGTATCAGTAAATGCATCAGGTAATTGATTTGCAATCTTGCAGGTGTATTATCTTTTGAACCTCTGTCTCATGTTGTTTAGTTACTGGATCAAGATGCAATAATGAAGGAACATACCATCAGACATCATTTTCTTGTCTTTTCTTTTCTCCCCTAATGCCAGGAAAACTGACTTGTTAAAATGACAATCAGCAAAACGTGTTGTAAATACATCACCCGTTAAAGGTTCAACATATCTTATGATGGAAGCTGATTCATATCCAACATAAATTCCCAACCTTCTTTGAGGACCTATTTTTGTGCTTTGTGGTGGTGGAATAGGGACATACACTATACATCTAAAAATTCTGAGGTGGGAAATGTTTGGCTCATTCCCAGAAACAAATTGTAACGGTGAGTATTTAAGATTTGCACTTGGTTTTATACGAACTAGTGATCCAGCATGAAGAATTGCATGACCCCAAATAGACACAGGGAGTTTTGTCCTCATTATTAATGGTCTAGCTATTAGTTGTAGACGTTTGATTAACGACTCAGCTAAGCCATTTGTGTGTGTACATGAGCAACAGGGTGTTCAACAATAATTTCCACAGACATGCAATAATCATTAAAAGCATGTGATATGAATTCACCAGCATTATCAGGTCTCACCCTTTTAATAGTATAATCAGGAACATGCGCTCATAATTTAATAATTTGTGCAAGAAATTTCGCAAATGCTACATTACAAGTTGATAACAAAGAGACATGAGACCATCTACTTGATGTGTCTATCAAAACCATAAAGTATCTAAGTGGTCCACATGGTGGATGAATTGGCCCACATATATCTCCTTGAATTCTTTCAAGAAACTGGGGTGATTCCTTTTCAATTTTCACAGGCGAAGGCCTTGTGATTAACTTCCCAAGAGAACAAGATGTACACAAAGGAATTTTATTCGATTGTGGGATCTTTTGATATTTCAATTGATATCCATGTGTGTTCTTAATTATTCTTTTCATCATTATAGATCCTGGATGGCCTAATCTGTCATGCCATAAGTTAAGTGTTTTAGGATCACAACATTTTTCTTTAACTGCCATATATGCCTGAGGCACATTAATATGTGTATAATGTAAACCAGACTAAAGCATTGGCGGTTTTTCTAATATCTGATCTTTGCTTATGATATGCAAATATTTTTCATTGTCAACAGTCCTTGACTGAGTATCATATCCGTTATGATATATGTTTTTGAAACTTAATAGATTTCTTGTTGATTTTAAGGAAAATAAAACATTTTCTATTATAAGCTTTGTACCATTTGGTAATGCTAAATTAGCCTTTCCCACTCCTTCTATCAGGTCTGTAGGGCCTGATATTATATTAGCGATTCCTTTTGTTGGTTTAAGTTCATAAAAATATTTCTTAGATCTAAGTATAGTGTGTGTGGCTCCACTATCCGCTATACATATATATGCTTCATTTGTTTGATCTTACGCTCCAGTGATGTTCATTTTAATCTTGAAAGTATAAAGAAAAATAATAAGTGAATGATGACTATATTGTTATATTTTAACAAAGACTTTATTGAACCGTAAGAAAACATTACATGAAGAACCGTAAGAAAACATTATATGAAGAAAAGTACATAATTAAAGATAGAAAAACACTTAATTGTTGTATATAACTGTTGTGGTCAAGCAACATGTGTTTCAGAGGTCTATGTCAAAGTCTGCAGTGATCAACTCAATGTTGAGATCATTGAAATTATTAACATGGTTCACTTCCTTCTCTTTTCTTTTAAGAGAGGCTTGGTATAGTTCATACAAATATGGAGCTGTGTGACAAGCCTTCGACAAGTGGTTTGTGCTACCACATCTAAAACAGGAAGTGCCATTGTTTTCGGACCTACCGACTTCATTCCCTTTGTACTGGTTGGAATTGTTATTTTGTGGGGCGTGGTAATTGACTGTTCTTTGATTTCTACCACGACCATATCCACGGCCACGACCACGTCCACGGCTATAAAAATTACCTCGGTAGTTATTGTTACCCTTAAAAGAATGGTTGCGATTATTAAGGTAACTTTTATCAAAAGAACCACGACCACGACCTCGTCCGCATTTTCTCCCAGAGTTTTTAGTAACAACATTTATTTCTGGAATTGTAAATGATCCCATGGGACGAGCTTGATGATTTTTCATCAAAAGCTCATTATTCTTTTCTGCTACGAGGAGAAATGAATTCAAATCAGAATATCTTTTAAATTTTTGCAACCTGTATTGTTGTTACAAGTTTATATTTGATGCATGAAATATGGAGAAAATTTTCTCCAGCATATCTTCCTCGGTTACTTTTTGCCCACAGAATCTGAGGGTCGAGCAAATTCTTAACAATGCAGATGTGTACTCATTTACCTCTTTAAAATCTTGGAACCTGAGATTGTTCCATTCATCTCTAGCAGTGGGAAGTAGAACTTCCCTTTGGTGATCAAATCTGCTTTGTAAATCTTTACATAAAACATACGGATCTTCACCATTTGAATATTCAAATTGTAGCATTTCATCAATATGCTTATGTAAAAAGACATCAGCTTTCGCTTTGTCTTGTTCAGAGCAAGCATTCCCCTCTTGTATGGTTTCTAAGACACCCATAAATTTTAGATGTCTTTTTACATGGGCCGTCCACAACATATAGTTTTCTCCATTGATATTAACAGCTTGAAATTTGATTTTTGCAATGTTCGACATTTTGTTTTCTAAACAAGAATTAAGCAAATAGTAAGATAATTATTAGAATCCATATATATCAATAAACATTGCGATACAATAAAGTGGTAGAGCTATAAACAAATACAGGAATAAGAAAAGTTTAAATTCTTCAGGTGGAAGTTCAGCAATGGAGATAAGAATTAAAATAAGCATTATGATTGCCAGTACTAAAACCGGATGTATCATCTTTGAAAGATTGCCTTGGATAAACTTGAGAAAAGAGATAATCTGTTTATTGAAAATAGATCGATGGTGGTCAATTTATAGTTAAATTATAACCGTTTGTAACATCTATGTACAACGGCTATATAACCGTTTATAACGGCTATATAATTGTCGTTTGTGAATATATCGACGGTAATTTTAAATAAAATAGATAAGTATAATTATGTTATAAAAACATAAATTTAGTTTATAAAAACAAATAAAAAGAATAAGAACGACAAGTTAGGATAAGAATAAGATGTTAGTACAAATAAATGTTAGTAATATAATAAAAAAATGTTAGTTGCATAAGTAGAAGTTAGATGCATAAATAATAGGTTAGATGCATAAGTAAAAGTTAGTTGACATAAAATAAAATGTTAGTTGCATAATTAAAAGTTAGATGCATAAATAAAAGTTAGTTTGTTAGTAGTCTCATGGTTATCAAGATGTCCATAATAAGATCTCCTTTTATGCTTACTTTATTTATCTTAATCATCTTCTCAATATAAAGTATTATATATTATTACTTAATGAAGCCCTTACCTTGATTAGTGGATGACTTTGTGCTTTATTGACTTTCTTGATTCGAGTTTAGGAGCTTTCGTGCTGATAACGTGTTATAATATCACGATATTTAACACAAGATTAGTTTTATAACCTTAAGAACTTAAAGAGAATTGTAAGAGCAACAAGAAGAGAAATATATATCTTATGAAATTGTATAAAAGAGGTGCATTTTCTCCTCTACATTGAGGTGGTATTTATACTATAAAAATCAATCATTTTGATAGACAAGGAAAACTATTTTGGTAGATAAGTAGCATAGTAAACTTATCTACAAGTTTGACAAAGAGTTCATCCACTTGCTATGGTAATAATTCATAATATTTATCAATTTTTTAGCTATTTCTTAAAAAAAATATTTTATCAATTTTTTAGCTATTTTTTAAGATAAAAAATATTTTATCATTTTTTAGCTATTTTTTAAGATAAAAAATATTTTATCAATTTGTTAGCTATTTTTTAAGATAAAAAAATATTTTATGAATTTTTAGCTTCTTTTTTAAGATAAAAAAATATTTTAGCAGTCTGTAGATGTTAAAAAACAAACAGTCTTCTTTTTAAGACTGTAGACGTTTGGTTCACCTCTTCTGCTGCAGATGTCTGCAGATGTGGTTCGCAGACTGCAGACATTTTTATGCAGAAAAAACAAACAGCACCATAGTCATGTTTTGGTTATAGGTCCTTGACTAGACCCTTCCCCACACTTAGTTTTTAATGAGGTTGAGGTTTATCACCTCTAAAAAAATCTTAGTTGGTACATCGATTTGGCCATTAACCGATAACCATCATTTTTGAAGCTTAGTCCTTGATTGTTTTCAACTTTGATAGCATTATGTGGATCGACTTCTTCTTTTTTTATATAATTATTTTTTAATAAATTTTTTTTGAAGTAAAACAAAATAGTCAAAAATTTGGATTGTCTTTCAAACTACCATGTGTCACCGGCAACAACGCCAAAAACTTGAAACGTATGAAAAGTACATATATTTTGATAAAGGTTTTTCGCACAGATTCATTTTTAATTGGTTATTACTAATACTCAACTACACACACAAAAGGTAAGCGTACATGTCGTGAGGTAATATAGTGTTGGTACGAACCGAGTATCAATCCGTGGACACACTAGACCTACTCAAAAACCCTCATAATTGACTATCAATTTTGATTTAGAAAATGATAAGTTAAATAAAATAACAATAAAGATAGATTGAGATTTTTAGTGATTCTTTCAGTGAAGTAAGGCCGTTATCTTAATTTAGATTACACCTATGTAACTGTGATGGATTTGTGGTGTGGTTAAAGATACTGATTAAAGTAATTATGTTAATATTTATAAATGTGAGCTGGCACGATTTTCGTCTATCCGCTCCGTAGTGACTAGGACCACGTCAGGTTGAGATTTACTGCTTAGGTCAGCCCTAGTAATGTAGGTAAATCTTTTGTGACCTTTTCGACATATGATTTCTGAAAACATAACTTAATATAAGAAGAGATATGATCAAGTTCTTTTCTAACATACCATTAATTTTAGAAAACCATAACAATTATTGTAGAATTCTTAGATTAATAAAAAAGAACCCGCAAATGATCAGAAAGTTAAGGTGATATGATTTCTAATAACCATCTCTAGTTAATTAGCCATGGATTTATTATAAAGACCGGTTTCACGAATAAAAGTTGATCGTACGTTTTTTCATCCGTGTATGACATTCACAATTACAAATCATAAGTTTATAATTTCCCATTTAAATGTAGGTGCTACCAATCGAAAGTTTTTCTAAGACCATCATAACATTAACAAAATATAAACCACACCATTAATTCATCACAAGTTACATAAAGTTTCACTAGATTAGGATAACAAATGAAGTTTAGCTCATAATGAGCTTGAACATAACAACAAAAATAGAAGATAGTAATGAAATCATCGGTAAATTAGAACAATCAAACCGGTAAGCGTTTATAGATGATGTTAAACGATCCTGAGCTTCTTCTAAGTGTTGAATGAACCTCCAAAATCTTCTAAGGACATCCAAAGGTTGGGTTTCCGAGAGGAAACACCGGCACTTCACCTCCCAAAAGCTACCTTCAAAGTTGTAAATGAGCTCCTATTTATAGGCTTTCTGGAGTGTTTAAGCACGGTCCCATGCCTAAAGAGCATGGCCCTTGTTAGTACAATGCTTACATAAGTTGGTCGGTTCATACACTCAGAAGTTATGGGGCACGCCCCCGTGCCTCAAAAGGCATGACCCCGTGTTTGGGATAGTCGCATCCCCGTGCCTCATGAGGCACACCCCCGTGACTATTTTTTAGGAATAGTACGTTTTGTCATGTCGGATGTCCAGTCATGGTGGTGTGCTAATTTAAGCACGAGGGTGTGTTTTAGGCTGGTCATGGGGGCGTGGTTAGTGAGGCACGACCCCATGTTTAAATTTCAGAGCTTGTTTTCTTCAACTTTCTCTTTGTTTAAGATCCTTTTGTTCATCTTGGTCTTTTTCAAGCCTAAAAACACAATATGAATGATTTAAGTATCAAATCATCATTTTAAGTAACTTTTCCAAGCCTGAAAACACAATATGAATGATTTAAGTATCAAATCATCATTTTAAGTAAGAGTTTCTAAGAAAACTGATGTGCAATTGATGTGTTTTATATGTATAATTTGGAGTACATCAACAGTGCTGATACCGAAGTGTTTTAAGATGTGGAGGGGTTCTCACACAATCAGGCAAGGGAACATTCGGATTGCCATATAAAGTTAAATCCATTGACATGGATAGGCAACTAAAGTCCGTAAAAAATGATTCACTAGACAGATCATTATCTGCAAGAGCCAATGAAAGTCCTTTTCAATAAACCATAACTTGTTTTGATACTTCTTCACAACCTTCTTTAGGACCCTAACTTATAAATGCATGATGATAGAAAAGTTTTGATGATGCTTTCATGTTTAAGCTTTCAAGTAAGATCTTTTTATATTTAGGTTTAACTATCGGGTTAATTGGTGCATATCTTTCTAGCAATGACACATCTCTTGTTGTTATGATTTTGCTTCCTGGGTGAAAACCTTGCTCTCCAAGTAACATATGTAGCTGGTCGAAACTATCGATATCATTAAGAACTATAAGCACCTTCGTATGATTAGTATATTCTCCATCATAGATATGTACTTCAATTCATCATGAGCTTGAATCTGGCTTGTTTTTGAAATGTCACAAAAAGTTATTTTTGTAGATCAAGTGGTCTTTTACCTTGTGAAGCATATTTCTCACCAATACCTTCAATAAAGTTGTTTTTCTCAAATAATTGATAATGTAACCCATTCTCATATCTCGACAAAGATGTTTTCCCAACCCCTCCAATACCCGAGATAGTGAGAATGTCTGTAGTATATGATAATCCATCTTGAACCATGAGGTAACGAATTCAATGGAATCTTCTATAAGGCCTTGGTTCCAAGAAGCCTGACAGTTGGTCATTCACACTATATCGAAGATTTAAAGCATTTATTTGATTAAATATTACAACAAAATTACTTTAATTCAAACTCATCATGACATAATTCAAAGAAAACATTAACATTGTCTTAAATACATCAAACAAGTCTTAAAAAAGTGTTTAATAATCTTTTAAGATTTTAGGATGCCAGTCTTCAGTTGCCAAGAAGCTTTGGATCCATGCTCTCATCCTTCTAAGCCCAACAGTTCACCTGTCAAACTAATATGTATATAAAAGTCAGCTTCACTGAGTGAGATCTAGGTTTACTTTCTAAGATAATCTTTTAGTGAGATATGTTAACTTTATCATTCCAAAGTAGTCATCACAAGAATAAACATTTACTATACATAAACTGTCACTTTATCAATATCTTATCTTTAAGACTTTTGCTTGTTTATTTTCTATTACTCTTCTTTATCCGTCAATTCCCAGTTACTATGTCTCGGGATCTGCCCAAGGGTCAGATCCCGCTTGTGATGAACACAAGACTTTATTATCCATGAGAGCACCACAAATGCAACTCTTCTTTATCCTTTGCTTGCAAGACTTTACTTTAGCTATGGTACATTTTTATGAGTTCAATAACATTTATTCACTTTCATCTTTAGTTATACATATACTTATAAAATGCTAAGAATCAACTCATAGTCCATATATACACGTTCTTCAACAAAAGAATACAAACAGTTAACCGACCACCCTCCACGAGACAGCGGGGGTTCGGGGGGCGGCAACCCCTGATAGCAGGGTTCTAGGGGCAGCAGCCCCTAGTGGGGTCCAAGGGGCAACGCCCCTGGCTGGGGCCGGGCTGCTAGGTCAGCGCGGAGAAATTCTTATTTTGAAGAATTTATATAGCATAATTTGTTATAGAAAATTCTATTTTCTTGTTAAAATCTTTTGAAATCTTTGTCATAAAAATCATGTATTTAGTATGCATATCGCCCGCAAAACATTAAAAACGTGTAAATAAGGGGGATCTAAAACTCACCTGGTCAGTAAGCAACTTCACGTCTAAGTTTTTGAAGCTAGGATCATGGCACACGGTCTGCATATAAGTTAACGCACAAACAGGTCATTTTCTCTATAGTTTTGGCAGCAGTTTCGCATATAGTTTCGCTGCCAGTTGCGCATGGCAGTTTCACAGTTTCACTACGAGTTACGCATGACAGTTTTGCTGCCAGTTTCGCATGCCAGTTTCGTGCCAGTTTCACCCAACTTTCTTTGGAATTTCCTAGATTCGCCAAATCTACTGGTCTACCTATGCACTTATAAAATTAGTTGCAAAACTATAGTTTCACTGTAAGGAGATTGTCTTAATTTCACAGGAAGAATTCACAGTTTCGTAGGAAGAACTGTCAGTTTTTGTTAGACGTATAAAACGATGAACCACCTCGTTTTTAACCCAAAATCTCAACTTTTTACGTCCAAACCCTTTGTTTTTCATCCATGAAATTATATCTAAGCTTTCTACATGATTTTATACTTAAAAATATGATCTTTATGTGATTCTTTGTAACTTTTCAAAACTCAAAACTGACGGGTGGTTCAAGGAACAACCCTTTTATGATGTTAAAACGCGTAACATTCTCTTATTTAATCGTGTAATTATCTTGAATTAGATAACTACAGTTGCTTATGTTTAAGGTATGTTGGGAGCTAAAAATGGAGAAAACGTTGCGAGCGTGAAACGGAGTGGACGTGTGTGGAAAGAAGAAAAGAAGAAACAAATGTTCAGGGCTCCACCGTACCTTACGGTGGCCACCGTAAGGTACGGTAGACCCCAAACATCCATAAATTCCACCGTAACACAGAAGCCTTCCACCGTACAAACCTTGTGGCTACCGTAACTTACGGTGGCTACCGTAAGTTACGGTAGAGGTAACTTTCTTGCAAGTGGACTAACATATTAAAAACACAAGTGGAGGTGCTTTTTGCTCAAAATGTGGAAAGGTGACGATTTTTGGGAGAATGTTTGGAACTTTTGGCTGGCATTACTTTGTTTAAAAGCATTGAAAGACAAGGGATTGAGGGAGTTAATCTTCTTGGAACAAAATCATTCGGGTGATGAGAATTGAAGTTTTCTTTGGCTAAGCTTTTGTTGATCTTCTTAGATGTGTTGAAAAACAAGATCTTGTGGTACTTTAATCCTTGCTATTTCATTTTGATTGTTATGAATTGTATCTTGAATCTTGTTTTCATGCATAAAACTATGAGTGGCTAGTCTTCTTGTGTGTTTCCTTTTGGTTTGAAGGATTTGCAACTTTGATCATGTTGGTGTTTTCTATTTATGGGATGATGAAATTGATCTTGTGATTGTTTTGTCATGATGATTGTGTATTATGTGTAATGGGTCATTCATGGATTGCTTAACTTCAACCATACGTTCTTGATGCCATAGGCAAATCTTGATTTAGTGAAAGGGTTGGGTAATTCAATAGTGATACTGATTATCGAGAGATAACCTTGCTAATACAAGTACTTAGTCTTCTTTGATCACACATAAGCACACACTCATGAATCATGTCTATGTGGTTCTTCCCAATTAACACCAATATCATTATTTGTTCAAATCCGGATACCAAAGGGAAACATATCTCTCATTACTGATTTTTACAAACCAATTTACTTTTATTTCTTGCTTTAAGCCAATTCAATAAATCAACAAATTATTGAACTTTACTTATTTATCATTTTAGTTAAATTTAGGTAATTGCAATTTGATTGAGTTAACACATATTCCACAAACTCCCTGTGTTCGATACCCACTTACCGCTAGCAAATTAGTAGTATTTGGTTTTAAATTTGATTGAGACTTCGACCTCACGTCAAAAACCCTAGAATTTGGATCTGTTCTGTAGAGTTATTTGGATGGTGATTCTTACCTTGATTTCTTGCTCTTTCCATGATGTTTGATGCACTAACTCAAATCTTCAATCCTTGATTCAATAAAACTTCAAATCTTTGATTTTTTTCCACTTTCTCTCTCTACTCTCTCTAGAATGTTGGTGACTTGGGTTGCAAGAATGAAGAATGTGACTGATTGTGGGTGTTTGATAGGTGGTTATAGGCCCTTAAACCAATCAAATCCTTAGCCCATAAGTTAATTTGGCCCATTATCCTTTTTTATTTATTTATTATTATTATATATATAATCCTAACTTAATCTACTATTAATAAGTTGCTCGCTTCGACAGGGACGTTACATTTTCCCTCCCAAAAAGTAATAGTAGAGTGATATGCAAGTGTCCACCTTACCTACAATGGATGTTCGTTACAATCTCGTTGATAAACTCCTTCTCTTTAAGCCAATTCAACAAATCAACAGATTATTGAACTTTACTTATTTATCATTTTAGATAAATTTAGGTAATTGCAATTTGATTGAGTTAACACATATTCCACAAACTCCTGTGTTTGATACCCACTTACCGCTAGCTAATTAGTAGTATTTGGTTTTAAATTTGATTGAGACTTCGACCTCACGTCAAATTTTGGCGCCGTTGCCGGGGAGTTGTGCGCAATGTGTGTTTGCTTATTAGTTTTGTTTTGTTATTTCGGTGTTACGCTGGTTGTGTGTAGTGTGCAGGTTTTGTTTCAGGTGTATGCATACCAAAAACTCGAGCTCATCATCACCATTAGTGTTTGATCCAGAAATTAAACGAGCTGCTCGCAGGAACAGAGTCTTACATCGACAAAACAAAATCAGCGGTTCACCAATAGCACCTACATCACCCGTTACATCACAAAACACAATGGATCCGCTTTCACCACCCCTACTACGGGTCAAATGACACCATCTGAGCCTTTACCCAATCCTACATTACCCCCTGAGACTAAACCAACCCATACTCCATTACCTACAAGTACCCAAACCAAACATTCTTTTAGCTTTGACCCATCAGCACCCATTCCGCCCTTTTCATATTTCTTCCCAACAACCGGTCAATCATCATCGTCTAAACCAGTACCAACATCACAACCATATCAATCCAACCCATCCATATTTCATACTCCCTCTACCTCTCAAATGCAACCGGATACACAAGACCAACAACCTCAAGTTGTACAAACATCGGGAGTAGGACGAGCTGGTGTTGATGGTGGTTATGGTGATGAATTTAGGATATATGAGGAAGAAGGGTACACGTGTGAAGGAGATGCTGATCAAGGAAATTATGTTTATAGTCAAGGACAAACTATGCAAGGATATGGGAGACCACAACCACAAGTTGTGTAGCAACAAATTATACCACCACAAATACAACCCCAAGTGAGGCCACAATTTCAAGAGCAGATTCCTCCACAACATGGGGGAGAAATCTTTCAACCACCGTTTCAGCAATTCATGCCTCCAGGACCACAAGTTCAAAGACCAATGGGGCCTCAGCGACCAAGAGTTAGGTTGGGTGTTCCGCGAAGGCATAATTGGGATGCTGCTAGGGGTATTGAGGCACATTTTCGTCCAATCATCACAAATAATCCATCACCAGTGGTCATTCCTCAAAACAATCAAGGGAGAACGTTTGAAGTCCGAACAAATTCACTTCAAAGTTTGCCAAAGTACAAAGGGTTAGCAACGGAAGAACCCTATTTTCATTTGGAAGCTTATGACTCAATTTGTAACACAATTGGTGGTCAAGGATTTTCTGCGGATGATGCCAAGTTGGTATTGTTTCAGTTTTCATTGGAGGATAAGGCAAAGAGGTGGTTCTACACTTTGCCATCTGCTTCAATTTACACATGGGCTGAGATGCAACAAAGGTTTTTGGAAGAGTTTTTCACAGCTCAAAAGACTAATGATGCTAGGAGAAGCTTGAGAAGCTTCCAACAACAACAAGGTGAAATGTTTCATGAGGCGTTTGAGCGATCTAACATGATGATTAAGAATTGTCCTCATCATGAAATTGAGTTATGGGAGTTATTGACCGCGTTTCACGAGGGGCTTCATTCTGAAGATGCCCGGGATTTAATGTCTATCACAAATGGTACATTTGGTACAAATTATGAGCAAGACGATTGGGCATTTTTGGAACAAATGGCGGTTACATCAAAGAGGAAGGCTCAATCATCAAGACGACCACGACCGGTCATTACACGAGCTCCAGTTCATGCGGTGGATGATGGTAATGTACAATCTACAAATCAAGTTTATAATGTTTGTACAAATTGCAATGAGTTGGGGCATACTGTGGATTCTTGCACAGTAACCTTTGAACAAGTGGAGGAAGTGAATGCTATTCAAAGTCAAGGGTTTGGTGGAAGAAATTACAACATGAATTCAAATACCTATCATCCGGGTTTGAGGAATCATCCGAACTTTAGTTATGGGAATCTGGCCAATCAATCTAACCCAAATTTCCAAGGAAAGCCTCAAGGTAATTTGTTCCTCGTCAACAATACCAAAATTATCAAGGAAATTTTAGAGGGGGAAACAATCAAGGATATCAAAAGCCTTTTCAACCATCAGGAAATAACCAAGGAAATGAGACAAATCAATCTTCATCAAGTGGTAGTAATGAAGTGATAGAGATGCTAAAGTCCATGCAACAGGAGATTCAAAAGAGGAACCAATTGGATGATGCTAGAGCTCAAAAAGATGAAATTCGAGACAAAGCTATTCAATCATTGACCAATCAAATGGGTCAACTTGCAACGGATGTGGCGAATCTCAAGAAAAACAAAGGTCAACTTCCTAGTGACACAAAGGTAAATCCCTCTCACAGTTCTTCTCGTAATGTTCCTATTAACCATGTTAGTGTTTTGAGAAGTGGCAAAGAATATAAAACATCATCTTCTCCCGTTTTAATTGATGGGGTTGTTGAGGATATTACCGGGTTAGAAAGTGATGAGGAAGACCAAAGTCTTCAAGAAAATGTTTTGAACGAAAATGCAAATAAGAAAGTTGTTAAAAAACCGGTTTTCAAGGAAAATATGATTCAAAATGATAAAGAGGTTGACCAAAGCCAAGTACCATTTCCGTCGGCTTTGGTTGACCCGGGTAAAAAGAGTGTGATCTCACATTCATCATTGGAAAAAGATGACATAATGGAAGTTTTCAAACAAGTCAAAGTTAACATTCCATTAATTGAGGCAATTCAGAAAATTCCAGCTTATGCAAAATTTTTAAAAGAGTTGTGTACATTTAAAAGAAGGAAAAGGGTGCCTGAACGGGTTAAACTAACTGCAAGAGTGAGTGCAGTTGTGGAGGGAACCCTCCCACTCAAGCTCCGAGATCCCGGAGCACCATTGATAGATATCCAAGTGGGTGATTTCAAAATGTCTAAGGCGTTATTGGATCTAGGAGCCGGGGTGAGTATCCTCCCGGGAAGTTTATATGACCAATACGATTTTGGTCCATTGAAACGGGTGGAGACAACGGTGGTGTTAGCCGATTTGTCTCATAAACTTCCTAGGGGGATTGTGCGGGATGTGATTGTGCAGGTGAAGGAGTTTTATTATCCCGTTGACTTTTTGGTTTTGGATTATGCTTCGGTTGATTCAAACCACAGCCCAAATGTTATTTTGGGACGACCATTTCTGAACACAGCTCATGCACGGATTGATTGCAGGAATGGTACAGTACAAATGGCATTTGGTAAACGCCAAATGAGTTTAAATGTGTTTGCTAACAAATCTTATTTTGATGATGATGATGAGTGTTTTATGGCAGATGAATTTGATGAGTATGACCCTCATGAGTATGAAGAAGATTCGGTAGAGGTTTGTTTGTGTGATTTTTCTGAACAGGTACAGGTTTGTGCATTGAGGATGGAGGAGCAAAAACAAGATGTGTTGGCTGTACAGGAAGGGAGGCCACCATGGACTCACCAAATTGAAAGTTTACCGGCTGAAATTAATTCCAATACAAAGCCATCTTTGGAATGTCCACCCAAGATTGAGTTGAAGATTCTACCGGATCACTTGAAGTATGTGTTTTTGGGAGAAGAGGAAACATTGCCAGTCATCATAGCATCCAATTTGGAAGAAGCTCAAGAACACAAACTTCTAAAGGTGTTAAAAACAAACAAGGCCATAATTGGGTGGACAATAGCCGATTTGAAAGGTATTAGTCCTTCTGTAGTGATGCACAAAATCATTACTACTGAGGACGCAAAACTAACTCGTGAGACTCAAAGGAGGTTAAATCCCAACATTAGAGAGGTGGTGAAAATGGAGGTCATCAAGTGGTTGGATGCGGGGATCATCTATCCCATTTCGGATAGTGCATGGGTAAGTCCTACACAAGTGGTACCGAAAAAAGCCGGCATTCAGGTGATTAAAGATGAAAATGGTGAGCAAATCGCCACCCGACCGGTAACCGGGTGGCGAGTATGTATTGATTATAGAAAATTGAATTCGGCCACTTCAAAAGACCATTTCCCGTTACCCTTTATTGACTAAATCATTGAAAAACTTGCGGGTCAAAAATTTTATTGTTTTTTGGATGGGTATTCGGGGTACAACCAAGTGGCCATTCATCCGGATGACCATGGCACTTTTGCATGCCATTTGGATTGTGTAACGCTCCGGCCATGTTTCAACGTTGTATGATGAGCATATTTTTAGATATGGTTGGGGACACACTTGAGGTATTCATGGATGACTTTTCTGTTTTTGGGCAAACTTTTGACACATGTCTTAATGAATTAGAAAAGGTTTTAAAAAGATGTGTCGAAACGAATTTGGTCTTAAGTTGGGAGAAGAGTCATTTTATGGTACAAGAGGGAATTGTTTTGGGACATGTTGTGTCCAACCGGGGAATGGAGGTGGACAAAGCAAAAATAAAAGTCATTTCATCTTTGCCACCTCCAACAAATGTTAAAGGGGTTAGATCATTCTTGGGACATGCGGGATTCTACCGGAGATTCATAAAAGGTTTTAGTGTTATCACAAAACCTTTGTGTAATCTCTTGTTGAAAGATGTCCTTTTTGAGTTTACTAATGAATGTTTGCAAGCTTTTAATGTTTTGAAGGAACAATTAGTGCAAGCTCTTATCTTGCAACCACCGGATTGGACAAAGCCATTTGAAATTATGTCTGATGCAAGTGACAACACAATCGGAGATGTTTTGGGCCAAAGGATTGATAAGAAACCTGTTGTGATTTATTATGCAAGCAAAACCTTGTCCGAAGCGCAATTGAATTACACCACAACTGAAAAAGAAATGCTTGCGGTAGTGTATGCTTTAGATAAATTTCGATCTTACATTTGGGGGAGCAAAGTGGTTGTGTATTCCGATCATAGTGCAGTTCGTCATTTGATGGCTAAGAAGGATGCAAAGCCACGATTGATAAGATGGATTTTGTTATTGCAAGAGTTTGATCTAGAAATCCGGGATAAGAAAGGTTGTGAAAATGTTGTTGCAGATCATTTATCTCGGATTCCATTGGATGGAGTCGAAGATTCAAGTGAGATCAATGAGCAATTTCCGGATGAATATGTGTTAGCCATTCTTAATACACCTTGGTATGCCCACTTCGTTAATTATTTGGCCAAGGGTGTGATGCCACAACATTGGGTGAAGAGAAGGAGACAACAATTTTTGGCACAAGTGAAGCAATACATATGGGATGAACCCGACTTGTTTAAAATTGGTGCGGATCAAATTTTGAGGAGATGTGTTCCCGAGTCGGAAGTTAAAGAGATTTTGGCACATGCACATTCATCCGCGTGTGGGGGTCATTTTAGTGGTCAAAAGACCGGTTACAAAGTGCTCACTTGTGGGTTTTATTGGCCTACAATTTTCAAGGATGCGAGAGATTATGCAAAGAATTGTTTGAATTGTCAAAAGATGGGCAGCATATCAAAACGAGATGAGATGCCAATGCAACCGATCCTTGTGGTTGATATCTTCGATGTTTGGGGCATCGACTTCATGGGCCCCTTCCCAAACTCATGTGGTTATTTATACATTCTTGTTGCAGTGGATTATGTCTCGAAGTGGGTTGAAGCAATTGCAACACGAACCAATGATCACGGTGGTATGTAAGTTTGTGCAATCTAACATCTTTTCACGGTTTGGGGTGCCTCGGGTAATTATAAGCGATGGTGGATCACATTTCAAGAATTTCAACTTTGGGAAGTTGTTAAAAAGGTTCAATGTGAACCATAGAATTGCAACTCCATATCATCCACAAACTAGCGGTCAAGTAGAAGTGTCAAATCGCCAAATTAAAGAAATCTTGATGAAAACCGTTCGAGTTGATAGGAAAGATTGGTCGGTGAAGTTGGATGATGCACTATGGGCATACCGAATAGCGTATAAAACACCAATTGGAACAACACCGTATCGGTTGGTGTATGGGAAAGGTTGCCATTTACCAATGGAGTTAGCTCATAGAGCTTGGTGGGCAGTCAAGAATGTCAACATGAAGTATAATGAAGCTGGCGAGTTAAGAAAGTTGAAGTTGTGTGAGTTGGAAGAAATCCGAGATGAGGCATATGAATGTGCATCTGCTTACAAGGACAAGCTTAAATGGGTTCATGATGCGAAGTTACGGAAGAGAGTTTTTGCAGAAGGGCAAAAGGTGTGGTTATATAACTCCAAGCTCAAGTTTTTTCCCGGTAAGTTAAAAAGCAAATGGATGGGACCGTATGTGATCACAAGAGTGGGTCAATTTGGTGAAGTAGAGATTGAAGACCCAAAGGATCATGTGAAACAAGTAGTAAACAATCACCGCCTCAAACCATACTTAGATGGGAATGACTTGAAATCGGTTGAAGTGGACAAGGAGAGCTACATCCTCCATCCACTGGAGGACGGTAATGTTTAAGAGGCCCAGGTTTGTAGTAGTGTAAATATTTAGTTTTTGTTTTTGTTTTGTTTTATTTTGTTTTGTTTGTTTGCAAATTTGGTGTTTTCGTTCGGGTAACATATAGTTTTAGGATCATGTTGAGGACAACATGGGATTTTCGAGGGGGTAGGGTAGGTAATTTCTGTCTCAGCGACATTTCATGTTTTACCATGTTTAATTTAAATTTTTCCAAAGATCAACTTAAAAAATAAAAGTTTAAAAATTTAAAAAAAATTGAAAATTTGAAAAAACCCCCTACCGTACCTTACGGTAGGTACCGTAATGTACGGTAGAGGGGGGGGGGTTTGTTTGTCAATACGGCAGAAGGCTACTGCCTTACGGTGGGTTGTTGATGCTGTCTCCACCGTACCTTACGGTGGCTACCGTAAGGTACGGTGGACCTGGGACGGGCTTCAGCAGTTAAAAAAAAATTAATTTGGGTCTCTGAGGGTGTCTCCACCGTACCTTACGGTGGATACCGTAAGGTACGGTCGGCCGGGCTTCAGCAGTTTAAAAAAAAAGAGAATATTTGCTTTGACTTTTTCAAAACCCACGGGTCTCTCTCTTTCACTTCACCCATTCCATCTTCTTCTTCTTCTCCATCACATCCATAACTTCTTCAAATTTGATTCCTTCATAAAACCTTCAATTCTTAACCAAATCACGTGATTCTTGAGTCCATCTTGACTAGAATTTCACGTAGATTCTGATTTTGAGAAGATAATTGTGAGAAAACGAAGTTTGCTGGTTCGAATAGCAAGCCCTAGGTCCGAAATTTTTGGGGGTTTTCAAGCTTTTGTCTTTCTTGGAATTTAACATCATCAATCGAAGGTATGTCACATTGTTTTGTCGTTTTTGATGGTGCATTGTGAAGATTAAGGTGATATTTTGTTGTTCTCATTGGTTCATACACATTTGCTTGTTTTTGGGTTGTATTTGGAATGACATGGTTGTTTGATCATTGTTAAGATGGACTATTTGGTTTTATTTATGATGAAATGACCATTTGCTTGTTATGGTAGATGTAGTTTGATGATTAAGTTTGAATTTTGGGAACCTTTACATTGTAGAGGCATCATGCCAAATTTTTGTTAGAATCAAGTATGAAAATTCATTGTTCACTAACATTTACAACCATAGTAACAAGCAAGTGTGGGGATTTATTAACAAGTGGGACTGATTTGTGTTTATGTTTTGGTTGTGTTGTTTGTCTTGTGTGTAGGAAAATGGTGAGAACTAGTGTACCCTTGGGAGCTAGTTCATCTTCAAGAGATAAAGGCAAGCAACCAGAAACACAATCGAAAAGAAGAAATTATGTTGGAAGAGACAATGACACTGAGGAGGATGAGGATATGGTGGGACTGAACATGGCTAACAAACCAAAATGGGAAGCTGGTCCATTAGATGAGAACCCGATTGAATGGCAAGCAATATTGTTCCATGATCAGATGAGAGGGTTACAAAATAGAGGGGGTGCATTCATTTGTGAAAGAGAGGTTAAGGAGAGTGAGTTCGGTCCTTTCAATGTGTTTGCTAGATTTCGAGCATTAGGATGGGAAGCAGCACTTAAGTGTTATGACAAAGATAACAAGAATTTGTTCATGGAGGAAATTGAAGAATGGATGGCGACTTTACAGTGTAATAGATATGATAAACCATCTCAAATGAAGCTAACAGGTGAAGTGAATGGGGTCAAGGTGGAAATGTCCTTTGAGACTTTAAGAAAGTTGGCTAAGTATGACAGTTTGCCGTCCCGTGATTATATGATTCCAAGTCTGGATGATCTGTTGATAAAGCCGGATAAACATCCGAGATGGAATGATATGTTGGAAGCTTTGTTTTTACCGGGTACCTATCATGGAACTTTGCTTAGAAGAAATTTAAAGATAGAAGCAAAATTGCTTCTAGCCATTTGTATCGTAAATGTTATACCAAGAAGGGCTGACAAGCAAAAAGTAAGATACCCGGAGATACCCATTCTTTATTCACTGCTCAATGGGTCTCCATGTTTCCCAATTAGATATCTGATAATGAACCACTTATGGATGTGTCGAAATAAAGTGGGAAGGCGCATTATCCCGTATTGCAGAATCATCACGGGACTATTGAAGCAACAAAAGGCTATCACGTCGGAAGATCAAGGTAAGCCAAAGAAGCATAAGCCGTTTGAGTTGACAAAGATGGGTATGGGATGGACGTATAGTCAGTCAGAAAGGTATCATAAGCTGAATTCAGAAGGCCAAAGATGGCGGGTTTTAAAAGCCGACGCAAGGATGCTTATGCCGGGTGAGCAAGATGACCCGGAAAGTGAAGATGAACAACCTAGCGGGGATGAAGATTATGAAGAGGAGCCTAGAGGAGGAGATGCCGATGTGGGTCAAGGGAGTTCGAGTCGGGCATATGGTGGTAGTTTCTTTGACTATACGGAGCGATCGTTTGAGGAGAATTGGGCATACGAGGGTACAATGCAACAGGTTATTGAGAATCAACGTCCTCCGGCTTCAATTTTTGACACTTGGTCAGGATCGAAGCGCACTACTTTTGATCACCAAACCATGATGAGTGCGAGCATGGAAAGAGCTTTGAAGCAAAACTTTGACCGTCAAGAAGCATGGAATCGCGCACATGCTTATTCCCTTGAGGTGGAGGTAAATAATCGGTATGCAGATGATCAAGCTCGAAGGATGCATGCGGACTGGCATGCAGGGCGGCCTGTGGTTGTGGATCCACCTCCGGTGGATTATGCGTCTCTACCACCTTACGATGGTAGTGTATCGTATCCGACCCCGCCACTCCATCATTCACAATGGATAGATCCTCGTTAACAACAAGGAGCATCGCAGCAAGAGGAAAGTGGTAGCGGTGCATTTGCTTTCGGAGAATGGAATGACATGATGACTTCTATCTTCGGGCCTCCTCAGCCCCGCTACTATTAGTCAGGTTGTGTTCTTTCTTGTACATTTTGTGAATATTTGTTGGTTTGTTATGTTTATGGATGGGTGGAGTTAAGTAATGTTGCTTTGTTTTGGGCTATGTGAGAGTTGGTGGTGTGTTTCTTTAAAAAAAAAAAGAAAAAAAAATATATAAAATGAAAAATATCAAAAAGAAATTTATGGTTTAAGTCTATGAACGTTTGGTTTGTTTAAGCAATCAAATCTTCCTAAAACCCTACATTGGGGTCAATGTACCTCAAGTGTGGGGATGGGGAGAAATTTTGAAGTTTTTAAAAAAAGTCAAGCAAAACATTGTGAGAATTTGAACACATTGGATTAACTCTGAATGATGCATCGGCAACCTTTAATCATTCTTATTCTTGGTGAGAGTTGAAGCCACACTTGTAGATAAATAACACATTTCTTTGTGAGAGTGGCAACAGGTGGGGGTGCATTAGAACTTGTGCTTGAATACGATCCGAGACTTTAAGTTGGATGTGAATGTGAAAGGAATAAGGGCATTTAGGTATCCTCGTCTTTGATGTGTGCGAGTGTGGGATTTGGGAGGTTGGACCTCATAAATTATATATATGAGCTTAGTTGCGAGAAGGGCGGGGGTTTGGACATTTAGTTGCCCAATGTTGTGCCTAAAAGCCTATCGTTTGTTACCCCTTAGCTAGTTACTTCAAAATTTACCTAACTTGACCTGGTCTTATAGTGTTATTAGTTGTTTAGTAACAGTAATCATCTTCAATGCTATGTTGAATGTTTGCGTGAAGATTTCGTGTTTGTTTTATTATTAAAGAAAAAAATATATAAAAAATTTGGAAAAAGCGATTGAAAAAAAGATGAAAAAAAAGAGAAAAACGAAGAAAGAAAAAAAAAGGATTGAAGTTGAGTATCTTGTTCATAGTATTAGGTTTGGTAGTTAGTTGTTCATGTTATTGTTTAATAAAAGACCAGGTTAAGTTTTCGCTTCTTCATATATATTCCATTTCCTACCATACACTTAGCCACGTTACAACCTTGAAGTCCCTTTGATATGCATTCATGTTTGGCAATTGTTAAGAGAAGGGTCGATTTAGGTACAAGCTTATAGTTGTGCAACCGCCGTTTGCCTTTTGTGTGTCTAGCTCATGGACGCTAGTGCTTACTTGTCGCCGAGAGGAGGGACATAGCGAGGGGTGTGTCATTTTGGTTGTTACGAAAGGGTTAGTAAAAAGTACTACATGTTTATGCTTAGTTACATTGATCGCTTGTTTGAAATCGATTTGATATGTTGCTTGGGACAAGCAACGGTTAAGTGTGGGGATGTGACGGGTGGTTCAAGGAACAACCCTTTTATGATGTTAAAACGCGTAACATTCTCTCATTTAATCGTGTAATTATCTTGAATTAGATAACTACAGTTGCTTATGTTTCAGGTATGTTGGGAGCTAAAAATGGAGAAAACGTTGCGAGCGTGGAACGGAGTGGACGTGTGTGGAAAGAAGAAAAGAAGAAACAAATGTTCAGGGCTCCACCGTACCTTACGGTAGGTACGGTAGACCCCAAACATCCATAAATTCCACCGTAACACAGAAGCCTTCCACCGTACAAACCTTGTGGCTACCGTAACTTATGGTGGCTACCGTAAGTTACGGTAGAGGTAACTTTCTGGCAAGTGGACTAACATATTAAAAACACAAGTGGAGGTGCTTTTTGCTCAAAATGTGGAAAGGTGACGATTTTTGGGAGAATGTTTGGAACTTTTGGCTGGCATTACTTTGTTTAAAAGCATTGAAAGACAAGGGATTGAGAGAGTTAATCTTCTTGGAACAAAATCATTCAGGTGATGAGAATTGAAGTTTTCTTTGGCTAAGCTTTTGTTGATCTTCTTAGATGTGTTGAAAAACAAGATCTTGTGGTACTTTAATCCTTGCTATTTCATTTTGATTGTTATGAATTGTATCTTGAATCTTGTTTTCATGCATAAAACTATGAGTGGCTAGTCTTCTTGTGTGTTTCCTTTTGGTTTGAAGGATTTGCAACTTTGATCATGTTGGTGTTTTCTATTTATGGGATGATGAAATTGATCTTGTGATTGTTTTGTCATAATGATTGTGTATTATGTGTAATGGGTCATTCATGGATTGCTTAACTTCAACCATACGTTCTTGATGCCATAGGCAAATCTTGATTTAGTGAAAGGGTTGGGTAATTCAATAGTGATACTGATTATCAAGAGATAACCTTGCTAATACAAGTACTTAGTCTACTTTGATCACACATAAGCACACACTCATGAATCATGTCTATGTGGTTCTTCCTAATTAACACCAATATCATTATTTGTTCAAATCCGGATACCAAAGGGAAACATATCTCTCATTACTGATTTTTACAAACCAATTTACTTTTATTTCTTGCTTTAAGCCAATTCAATAAATCAACAGATTATTGAACTTTACTTATTTATCATTTTAGTTAAATTTAGGTAATTGCAATTTGATTGAGTTAACACATATTCCACAAACTCCCTGTGTTCGATACCCACTTACCGCTAGCTAATTAGTAGTATTTGGTTTTAAATTTGATTGAGACTTCGACCTCACGTCAAAAACCCTAGAATTTGGATCTGTTCTGTAGAGTTATTTGGATGGTGATTCTTACCTTGATTTCTTGCTCTTTCCATGATGTTTGATGCACCAACTCAAATCTTCAATCCTTGATTCAATAAAACTTCAAATCTTTGATTTTTTTCCACTTTCTCTCTCTACTCTCTCTAGAATGTTGGTGACTTGGGTTGCAAGAATGAAGAATGTGACTGATTGTGGGTGTTTGATAGGTGGTTATAGGCCCTTAAACCAATCAAATCCTTAGCCCATAAGTTAATTTGGCCCATTATCCTTTTTTATTTATTTATTATTATATATATATAATCCTAACTTAATCTATTATTAATAAGTTGCTCGCTTCGACAGGGACGTTACATTTTCCCTCCCAAAAAGTAATAGTAGAGTGATATGCAAGTGTCCACCTTACCTACAATGGATGTTCGTTACAATCTCGTTGATAAACTCCTTCTCTTTCTTGATAATAGATTTCAGTGAGAACCACAAACTAAATATATATGATTCAAATAATTGAAAGATCTAAATTAGTTGTTTAATTTCAATAATTGCTTACTTTTTTGGGGTCAAAACAAATGTTTTCAGAACCGGATCGGACGTCGAACCGGACGCCTTACTGGTTTAGTGGTCGGACCGGTCGCAACGGTCGGACCGGATGGACCGGATTTAACTATATTTTAATTATATTTATATATGTAATTAAATATAAGTAATTTATATATGATTTATACATATATTTTATAGTTATATATAAAACTTAACTATATTTGTTATCCTACGTACTAATTTATGGTTTAACACCCCGTTTTTACCCACTAAAATCAAAAAAAAAATACTGAAAACCGGTCGGAACCGGGCCGGTTCGCCGGTCCAACCGCCGGTTCGGTTCGGACCGGCCGGTTCAAAGGCACAAAAACGAATCACCCCTGACCGGACCGGACCAGCCCCCGATTCGCGGTCGAACCGGTCGAACCGGTCGGACCGGCCGGTCCGATCCGGTCTCAACAACACTGGTCAAAACTATACAATGTTTTCTCTATCTTTTTACCTAATAAAAAATGAAAAAGGTTCAAATAAAAAGTGTATTTTTGTTACAAATTGTGAGAAGACACAATGAGTCAAAAAAGACACAAAAAAATTATATCTCACAATCTAAATCGAATTTCAAAAAAGTAATTCGGAGCTTTTGTTCCCCTAGTCGTCCTTACCAAGAAAAAAATAAACGAAAAATTAAAAAATAAAAAATTAATGTTTTTTATTGTGTCATTTATAAAAGACAATGACTTCATTTTGTCCTTTTAAAAGATACAATGACGTCATTGTGTCAATATAAAAGACATAATGACGTCATTGTGTCAATATAAAAGACACAGTGACGTCATTGTGTCAATATAAAAGACACAGTTACGTCATTGTGTCAATATAAAAGACACAATGACGTCATTGTGTCATATAAATACACAATAATTTTTTTTAATTTTTTTTATTTTTTTTCCTGAAAGAGGACAACGAGAGGAATAGAGGCTCCAAAGTACTTTTTAAAATTTGATTTAGATTATGAGATATTAATTTTTTATGACTTTTTTAGCCTCATTGTGTCTTCTCACACTTTGTAGCAAAAATAGACTTTGTAGAATAACCTCACCCATAAAAAAATATAATTTTTGTTACATGTTGATATGACTACTATTATACCCACCCAAAAAAACAAAGCATTCTTTGAAACCCTTATTGAATTTCATTCCTCTAAGCCACATCTAAAACCTCATGGCGCCGCTCGATCTTCATAGCCCCTCTTTCATTTGTTTTTACTCGCTATGGTTTTTCTACTATTGAAATGCAAAGTCAAGTTATTTTAATGTTTGATTTTGCATGTCTTCTATTTTATTTTAATTTTGATTTGAAATTTGTTCATTTGTTGAAATCTGCCGATTTACTATTTTCATCCGGCCCTCATTCAATCTAGTTCATCAGTTGCTATTTCTCTCTAGTATGATCTAATAGGTTGGTTTATATTTAATCTATGAGTTTCAAATAATGTTTTTATTTGTTCTAATTTTGACGCGGTTTAGATTTCTTATTGATATTTTCAGTTGTTTTAGAGTTTCAGAAATTCTTTATGTGTTTAATTTGTTTTTATATTTACCTAGTCTATGCTTTCTTATTGATGTTTTTTGTTAGTGTTTTATTCATTGGTTTTAACTTATGTTCATGGAATAAATTGGATAAACCTTTTTTTGGCTTGCGTTCTTGAGTATAAAAAGTTTTATAACAAAAAATATTTTTCTAGCCAATATGAACTCCCCTGTTGGCTCGCACCTTGAGTAAAAAGCTCATCTAAGAAAGCCCAGCCCTCGTAACAAAGCCCAAAGCCCAGCCCTCGTAACAAAGCCCAACTAGGGATAGCAAAAGAACTTATATGGTGTATTCAGGTATAAGACTGGTTTTACAAGTTTCACGAAAGTGTTATGGGTGTAGTATTAGGTGATAAGCAACATGTTTACTAATGTTAAAACTAATCATATTACTATATTATATATAAATAAAAAAGAACAAATAGCATGGATATTGATAGAAATGTCAATATACTTATTAAAAATGTAGTTAGAAAATGTGAAATTTTTAATAAACCTGTTAAAAGTGTAGTTAGCATTTGTCATTTCACATTGGGTGATGGATTGGTAAATTCAAAGTTTGATTTAAGATAGTATGAAACATCTCGCCATGTGGTTGTTTGAGCTTGACCAAGAAGAAGAATAAAAATTCATATCAACGAAATATGAAACATAAAAAAATAGATAGAGGTTGTGAGGATAAAGACACACGCTTGTGGAATGATTACTTTACCAGAAGGCATCTGAAGATATCATAAGCTTACTTAAGCAAAAGGCTGACTAGACACTATGTAATGACTTAGTAAAACATATCTAAGCAAAGTACTTTTTATTTTTATTTAATTATTTAAAATAATATTAAATAAAAAGAATATATTTGTTAAATAAAATCTAAACGTATGAAAATAATTGTACCTGTCTTAGTAAAAAACATAAAATAAAAAATAATATAAAAATAAAAAAGTGAAATAACAAAAATGTTTCCCTTGTTTCTCTCTTTCATAAAAAACCTAAATGAAATTATAAACAATAAAAAACTCATTTTTTATAAACGTCTTTTTACACATATCTAAACCTAGAAATACACATGTGTAAAACGAGATTTACACATGTGTAAAACGAGATTTACACATGTGTAAATAATGGGTGGACGATTATTTAAAAAAATCTATCAATATGAACGCGTTGGAAAAATAAAAAATTTCTGAAATTAAGGGTGGGTTTTTTTTTTCGAAATAATAATGCCGTGAAAAAAGTTATAAACATGTAAACAAAGATGAAAATGACATTTGACGTGCATGTGATTTAAATGTGTGACTCATATTGGTTTTTGTGTTCTTATACAAAATGAGTTTTCATTTAAACCCTCCATCCCTCCCCTATATATATACACACATATATATATACACACATATATATATACATATATATATACACACATATATATACATATATATACACACATATATATACATATATACACACACACACACACTAACTATCTTTAGTAAACCCGTGTATTACACAGGTTAAATAAAAAATATTAAAGTTTTTAATTATATATCAATATTTTAAAATAAGATATGGTTAAAACTTATTCTTATTATAAATAGAATGAAAATATTGTTTCAAAACAAATGTTTTAAAAAACTTCATTTTAAAATATTTTCTTATTATAATCCCAAATTAAATTATTTTTTTATGATATTTTTGCTTTTTAAAATCGCCAAATTTAAAATTTTGTATTTTTAAAAAAATTTAATGTTTTAGAAAATTATCTTATTTCATTTAAGTTATATTTCTTTATAAATAACATTAATAAGAAGATGTCTTTCTTAATTTATTAAAAACTATTTTAATCTTGGAAAGAATTTAAGTAATATTATTAGTAATTGATGTGATAATTTAATAGAACCGATAAACGAGAAAATTTTGATGATGAAAGAAATATAATGTTTCCAAGTGTCTCTGCTGATTACCTTTTTATTAAAGTAGCGAGATTTGCAAGTTAGTTATTTGTCAAAAGGTTTTACAATATTCTTTAATGGGTTGTACTCATTTTTTATCTTTTTTTAATCTTTATCATTTTTATTTTAACCAAATACGTTTACATATTTTAGAACTTAGTCCAACATTATGCTAGTCGTATATAATTGGGAAGGGATGAAGGGCTTCAGTTATTAATTTATTATGAATCCAACCTTTTGTTGTGATTGAAACCAACGGTACCCGAATGTGAACAATGTTTTTACAAGGAAATTTGCTGGAACTTTACCTTTTACGAAAATATAAAGATATTAAAATGAAATATGTGATGCGATGTTAAAAGGAATTAAAGTAAATGGAAATTTACTAAAAATTATGAGAATTTGATGACTTGATTACGAACTATGGAATATAGAAAAGAACACGTGACGACTAAATATTCGGGAATCACAACAAAGTTACGTCATTGAGAAAGATGAATTTTAAAAAATATAAAAGCAAACTTTTTAAAACCGTTTAACAAAAAGATAAAGTTTCATATTTTTATACATTTGCCACAAAAGTTTACAGTTTTAGAAAAACTCGCTTGACCTACAATTCAAGAACTATTATTTTGCTTATTTAGCGCAAACCAATTCACCCTTACCTTAGACTCACTTATGGCTAGGGTGCACAAATCGGTTTTCTTTTGTCAAACCGGTTCAGGTTCAAAACCGGTTTGAGAATCATAAAACCCAGCCCTATACAATTTGATTTGGACCGGTTTGTAAATCGGTTCGAACCCAAACTGATCCATTTTTTTAATATTAAAACATTAAAAATAAACTAAAATTTTAAAATTTTTATATGGTATTTAATATTTTAACTTTTAAACATCGAAATGAAATACATAAAAGAAAAAACATAGAAAGATTACACGTGTGTAATAATGTTGGAAAGTTCATTGAATTAGGCGAGTAAAATGTTTGTTGTCATAGTGCTTAAATTGTAAGCTTTCTTGAATGACAAAATACGCCATTTGCTCTCAAATCACATTAACATTGTAAGCACATAAATTGCCTTCACTAGTTATCATAGTTTGACCTTGATACGATTCCTGTTTCCATGCTTTGTAATACTTTAATAGGTTGTAATTTTTCAAAGTAGAATTCACATCATTTACAGTTATATTCCTTCTATTTGTGACAATAACGTCATTCATTTTCCGTAATCGTTTTCAACTCTGCATCGATAGTGATTAACTTACATAATTAATTTAACGTTTTGAGATTTGAAGGTTGTGAATAGAATTTCTAAAGTCTGTTATTCTCAGAAGTCAGATCTCAATGTATACTTCATCTACCGAATGTAGTTGTGTATTGAACACAAGATTCTTTGAATGATCAAAGGGACGATGCTATTAGAATCCGATGGCTTATATTGATTGTTTTGAAAGGACAAAACTCTCAAATGCTTAACGGATACACATGTATGCTTTCTAATAAACCTTTACTTTCAATTTTTGATTATTGATGGCTTCATCTTTGACGATGTTGAAAAAAAGTTGGAATTATCATCGAGAAACCTTCGTCTGCGATCGAAGCTAGATCGAGAATCAAATATATGCAAATTGAGTAGCAACTAAATGGACAATCGTTGCCAATGAACAACATTTGTAAATCAAACAACTTTGAAAAATCTTGATCCGCAAGTTGCAATTGGAGCCATCCAAAATGGTCATCTTCAATCTTAAACTACATCTTTGCCCAAAAGTGATTTAGGCTGATGATATCAGACTTAAGAACTGACATAGAAGGATGAGAGATGGGAAAGAGAGGATCCTCTCTGTCAGTTATTAATTAAAAAGATAAATGTTACAATACTCATATTTATTTAACATATGAATGATATATTATGAACTTAAATTCGTATATACTCGTCTATAGTATTTACTAAATTCTTTAGTTTGTTAATGTATATAAGGTATTATTTATAAGCGTCGAATATTTTCTTGATCATTATATATATTTTAATTACCATATGCATATATTTTTATGCATAAAGTACAACTATCTAATTCTTTTATTTTTCCATTTTAAACCCAATAGTTTTACGTATTTTACAATTTAACCGTTGTAATTTTTCGTTTCAACTTTGATCTCTTATACTTTTGGTATTTTATAAAATTTTCGTTCATTTCGCTCTAAATTTTGAGAGTAAACACGTGAAGGTGCACGTGTGATTCAACGTTGTTATGTCTATTTTTTCACGTTTAACGACCCAATTGCAACATGAGGGTCTTAGTTCGACAAATTTATTATTTTTAATATTTTACGTTTCACGTGTATGGTTCAACAATTTTACATCTACTTTTCGTTTGACTTTCTTTTTTCGTTTTTATTTCTTTTTTAATATGAGATTTTCCGATGTTAGTGATCACTGAGTGTGGTTTGACATTAGTGTTACTTGACACGGTTTTAAGGCTCTCGTCGCAACGGTTTGACATTAGATTATATTTTCTATCTATATAACTTATTATCACTTTTAACTATATTGAACTTTTTTGTTTGTAAATTTGGCCATCAAAATTTGATTATTTGCACGGAGCCTTTTTCTTTTCCTTTACGTGTGAAAGAAAGAAAGAAGGATGTGAACAGATGAAATCAGAATTCAACGAAAAAGATGAAGTTGACAGAGACGCCGACGACCGGAGGTGATAGCTAAGGAAGAGTTGGGCCACCACCCTCTCTCTTTTTTTCATCAGTAGTGTTATTTTTTAGTTTGATAGTATAAATTTTTGTTTTGATGGTGTAAATTTTTATTTTTATAGATATTGAGTTCACTTCCAAAAAAATTTTTTATTTCGCCCTTCGCCCCCATATGGTGGTATTCAAACTCCCTCAATGAATGTTTTTGCAACTTCTACTAGCAATCACTGACCACGTTTTAGGTTTAAGTTTCCACCTCATCTTCCTTTAGGGTTGCGTCTCCACACCGTGACTTCCTGTTCATACTACACTTCGCTTTGATTGCATTATTTCATTAACTATTATCTTTTCTTTTTTAAAATTATTTTATGTATTTTGGTTTTGTGAAAATTATTTAAAATCAGTGAATCTTTTGAGTGATGTTTTAACTAATAAGCTATTTAAATAGTACAGTATTAGATTTGATAAATGATTTTAAAACTAAATTTGGACTTCATGATTTTTTTTTTGGCCGGGATTGCAACTTTCACCGCATTAAGAAGAGCATTATTTGTGTTTTCTTGATGCATATGTTTGTTTTCAAATGCTCCATCTATTCTAACTTGTAGAAAGCTTATGTGTTGTGACGGAGTCGACTGTTTATAATGATGTACTTTTTTTCAGTTAGTTATTAATAGTTTTGTTTTCTATTAAGTTATGAACCACTTAAAAGAATTTGTATATAAAACTTTTTACACTCCGTGCAATGAGCCGACACTGACAACTCAAAACTTTGTACCATAATTCAAAACACAAAATATTAATTAACATGTTACGTGATTACATACGATTATGTGATTATTCGTTTTACCAATGCCTGTTAATGTGTTTTGTTCCTCGTCGCATCGCACGAGCACTCATTTTAAGAATATCATATTCAAATTAAAGAAAAAATAAAAAATGCTTATTTTTTGGTGTATTTAAAAAAATATTAATATATGAAAAAGTTATGGTCGTTTAAAAACCATGTTGATCGATGTTGTTATTGTTGTTGCCGCTTGGTTATGGGTTGGTTAACCACATGGGCGTGCGCTTCCTAATTTTGGTTTACTCTTCACATATAAGTTCACCAGCAAACCACATGTTATATTTACAGAATTTGTTCATTTATTTATATCAGATAAACCCAAAGTAAAATATAACAATTTCTTGGCAATGGAGTGAGACAGTGAGTATGACAAATCATCTTCTCCAAAATATTATGATGTACTTCACAAATTTTTTGACTGCTATTTTGGATCTATAGTCTATAGCACTTTCAGTTCAACCATCATTTATAAAACACTTTGATTCTAACATATGATCTGAATGAATCAAATGCGTCGTTTGAACTTAGTTTCAAGTGAAAAATGGCGGGATAAGTGATACGAATGGTGGAAAATCACCAATTTTGATTAATCGATTATAGATGCAAACGAAGACTCCGTTTGAATTAACATGGATGCAACATACGACCGTAAGGTAATAGATAGATACATTTATCTCTACTACTATATAATACATAAACCATGAGCAAAATTGTAAATTTACTAACTTTATAAAACGTCATACCAAAGCTAAACCACTACAAAACCACTACATACATACATACATACACACACACACATATATATATATATGTATATATATATATATGTATATATATATATGTATATATATATATATGTGTGTGTATATATATATATATGTATATATATATATGTATATATATATGTATATGTATATATATATATATATATATATATATATATATATATATATATATATATATATATATATATATACGTGTACGTATGCTTCTACGTGTACGTCTACGTGTACGTGTACGTGCACGTGTACGTGTACGTGTACGTGCATGTGTACGTGTACGTGTACGTATATGTTTGACCGGGTAAACTAAAGCGAGTAAACGAGATTTTTAATGTCAGCCCAATTGAATTAACAGGTTCCTCGTTTAGAACTAAATTCAATCGCAATTTTGACGAAAGCCTTTAAATTGAGAGCAAATAAGATTCTCAGAATAAGAACCTAACTTTGCTAAGATATTCAATATGAAAATTTTCATTTTGGGGTCGTTGTATGTGATTTTGTTATTATTTTAATGTGTATTCAGTTGGGTGGCACAAAATTGTTTGATTATTGTAATTTTGGATTTAAAATAAACAAACATGTTATCTTTTTTATTAATTCACTAATGCTCCATAAATGTTTTTCAAATGTCTTGATGAATGTCAAAACTGGTAAATGAGTTAGAGTACAATTTCAAAATGTCTCAATGAAGGTCAAGTACATCTTAGGTTCACATATGTAGCAATTTCAAAATGTCTAACATCGATTCGGTCTTTTTTGCTTTAGTTGCCTTTTACCCGAGGACCGACCTGGACCCAAAAATTGCTACATATATGAACCGGATACGTACTTGTATAAATGATATTTGTATAGGTTTGGGTTTTTCTCAGTTCAAGTATTGAGTATTTTCAAGTAAACATAATTTATACAACACACTATGTGTAGTAGTGTATATATGTAATTAGGTTAGTTCCCGTGTATTAAACGGAATGAATAAATAAAATATTAAATAATTAGTAATCAAAATTTATACATTATAAAATTCGTACTCAGTTCAAGTCAGCAGGATCTTTTAACTTCGTAGCCCCATTCTTCCATCATCTTCCACTTGAGCTTTGGAGATTCCTCCTATCCTGGGTTCCCTGTTGTCAATAAACTTTCCCCGGCCATCATTCTGTCTAGAGGAAATTTTTTAATCATGTTTAAAGATAAAATATGATTATAATTACGTATAAATAGCTACTTTAAGTAAATAAATAATAATATATTTTCTTAAACTTTGTTTTATAAATTTTTTTAAATATTTTATTTTAAGAAAAATGATTTTTTAAAGAAAAAGTTCATTGTATTATGTATTTTATAAAATTTTTATTTTTAAAAAGTGTGTTTTAATTCAAAAATAGGTTTTTTATTTATTAAATTATATATTTTTTAATTTAAAAATATTATAAGTAAAATTATTAGTATTCAATATTATTATTAATAATATAGAGAAACGAGAAAATTAATATGATAAGTCTTACAATTATTTCATGTTTATTTTAGTTTTTTTATAGATAGATATATAGGCTAAAATCTCATTAATTAAATGGATTATAGTTAGTAATAAACACGAAGAGTTAGATTAGAATATTTTAATATTAACTATAATTAAAATTATATATACATAATAGTTTAAGAAATAAAACAACTATACTATTTTTAACTCTCTTATCTCAATAGTTTCATTTTTGGACATTCGTTTTAAGATTTTTTATTAATAAATTATTTTTTTATCAAAATCTTGTTTTTTTTGAAAACTATGATTTATAATTATTTTGGTCGTTTTAATAAGACTGTTTTTAAAAGATTTCACCTTTATAATTTTTTTGAAACAAAACGACTTAAAATATTTTGCTTAAAAATGCTTAGTGTTTTAGAAAATTTTATATTATATAATTTTTTGTTTTTTATTATTTAGATTTTAATTAAAAGATGTGATTTTTAACTTCCTTCATAAAATATATTTTTAAAAAAATATAGTTTGATTTTATAAAATCTAGATAAGAGAGAGAAATATAACAATTAATAAAATTAATTTTTATTAAGAGGGAGAAACTTGTATTAGTATTTAAATTACTATAATATTCTTTTGGAGTGAAAATCAAAGTGTGAATGTATAGAAATTTGACAAGTGAAAAAAAAATGGGTTAAAAACATGACAAGAGGCAAAAAAAAACATTCTTTTATTAGATACTATAGATTATGCATATATGCATTTATGAACATAGGTGATTATAGCATTTATGCACACAGATATGATGTTACATTCAAACTAATGTATTCAAGTGACTCATAGATTTTGGGTTTTTATATGTATAATATGCAAGTAGATGTGAGCCGACACCATAGTAAAAGAATATGCAAGTAGATGTGAGCTGACACTATAGTTTACTAATATTAACCCCTGTAAGTATGAAAACCATTGTAAATATTAGTGTTGAATCTATCTTTTCTTAATTAAACAACAAGAGTTATATACATGAACTTGGTCTATTATAACACTATTGGTAAGAAAATTAACGACTAGATTACATTAGAATGTATACTTAAAATAGATAATTTGTCAGAGTGTTCATCATGATCCACAAATACATCTGCTAATTACTATGGACGGAAGTGTCTAATCCATTTACTAATTTTAAGAATGTAACAAGAAACTAAAATTTTTAATATAAGTGAAAACATGTTAAGAGAAAAAGGTTAAACTTCAATACGGTTCCTACAAAATAAAAGCACCATACATGTTGGTTAAGAATTTCTATGAATCAAATCAGTGTGTTCTTCATCTATAAATTGAATAGGATACAAAGGATTTGTCAATGTCGGCCTGTTGTGAATTATAACTCAAGTAATACAAGTTATAGCTCCATGTTAATATTTTCATACAATGAACAATGCGTATATTCACCGGCATGACAACAATTATGCGTTAATGCACATAGTGCAATTATGCACAAATGCACATACTACAATTATGTATAGATGCATACATACGCATATGCAGTTTCTCTCTTTATTAATCAATTTAATACATCTAATATAATATGCTTATATTTGTCATTGATTTCCTATTTCATTAACTCCTAACTTAATAGATCGAAAAGTTAAATATTATCATGTAAGTATCAATTATTATTGGGCATTTTATTCTAAGAATAATTTTGACTATTTTTATCTATGTATTCTTTTGAAGTTGATGGTTTAGTAAAATTATCCAAATTTTAATTATAAATAATGTATTCAATTAATTGAATTACAAATGTACTGTCGATTTTTTTAACAATTTTTTATGTAGCATAGAAACAATTGCATCCTATTTTGGTGGGGACGGTTGTGAGATTCTACCCCCATTATATATATATATTAAAACCTAATGTCGGTTGTGTGAGAGGAGGTTACTGTAGCTGGCAGTACCTCCTCTCAAGCGCAATGTTACAACTCTTTTCAGCCTTCTCTTCCTCTTTTTTCTCCCACCGCCATCGCCTACGCTCATCCTCTTTTTTACTGCCATTGCTTCTCTTCTTCCTGCGCTTCATCTTCTACATCTTGCTTCCTCCTTCAGAGTAGCTGTTTACCTTCCTGTGAGCCGCCCAAACCTGCCGCCCATCGCCACCATATTCCGCCGTCCCAACACCTTCAAACTCCGGCGATCCACCAGCCCCTCGATTTCCTCGCCCAGGTTTGACAAATCAAAACCCTTTTCATTCATCTTCTTATTCTTAATGATTAATCAAAATCCCCATCTGGGTTTACCTAATTGCGATTGTTCTTTGTTGAAATTTCACAGAAATCCGTTGGAGGAATCGGCTCGGGTAATACGGTTCGGATTGACTTCTGTGCTTCATGTTCTTACAGGTTTGACTGTTTATTCTATTTCTAGCGTTTTTAAAATGGTTTGATTTAATAATAAGGCGTTTGATTTGTTTACTTTTAGTTGTTTTTAGGTTTTTGTGCATTGATTGTGAAACCCTGCATAGAGATGAACATTTTTGCCTTTGTAACTTAACCAGGAGTTTTAGTTGATTTTTTGTAGAGTCTATATATGTGATTATAGTTTCCAAATCGTATGCAAATATAAAGCAATGTGCTTTAGGATTTTTTGGTATGATATGCATCATTGACTTTAGTTAGTATTAATCAGTTTGTCATCTTAGATATATTCTGTAGTATAGATTGTAACTATACATTTTTCGCCCATTGCTTTGATTTGTTCGTAGTCAATCAGTAGAGATTGTGTTTCCTTTTTAAACCACTCTCCTTCGATTACTTCAAATTCACCTACAGGTAACATATTGCAACAAATCATTGATAACACGATACATATAACAAGAACAAATAAGATAGCTGCTGATAATCTTTTACTTTAGTCATTGATCCCTGTAGGAACAAAATCAAGGTGGCACATAGATGATGAGAACTACTACAAAAAGTCCAAAAATTTTATAGATTTTGTTTGCACATCTAACGAACTTTCATATATATAACACACAGTCATGCTTCCTACAATACTATGATTAATTTTCCATGTTAATAACTGCAATTTGCAATAAAAGAAAGAAAATTTAAACCTTTTTACTGTCATTCCTAAAACAATCATGTATTTTAAGGAACAATATAATTCTAATCTGAAAATAATTCCACCATACGTTCTGTACAAAAACGACTGCAATCTGATAAACGGTGAATGATTTCTATGTATGATTAATTGATTATGTTGGAAACAAACCTACGTTATTGTAGGCTTCTACATAAGTGGGATTCGCCACAATTGCTTTCTCTATCATGCTAGCAGCAACATCCATTTTACCCTATATGTTAGCTCATAATGCAATAGGTTAGAGCTGAATCATATCATCCTATTAGATGTTGATTGATTAATTTGTAACCTGCACTGTGTAGACTACTCCAAGATTGTTCAAGGATTGAGAAAAATTGGGTTTAATTGACAAATCCAACTTCAAGATAACAACAAAAAACAAGTTCTACATATATTAGACATGACGCGAATACTTGCAAATGTTTGAGTTGAAATGCCTGATAACACTCCACAGCTTTATCAAGGTTGTCACGGTCCTTATAAATTACTCCAAGATTATTGCACGTCTCTGCACAATGGGGATTAAAGTGGAAAGCAAGTTCATAAAACATAATTGGCTGCAAACAGAAAGGCGATCTTACTACAATTTCTAGAAAATAACACAAAGATGCTACATATGAGTTATGACTGAAAGTGTTTCTTTATATAGCAAGCAAAAGATAGTAGAACTTGATTAACTGCATAGTGAGGGAGAAAACACAAAGCAGACCATCGACGTTACCATTTCAAACTTGCGCATTTCCCCATAGGCAACCCCTAGATTGTACATGGCATCTGCATAATGGCAGTTATAGTATAGAGCTTTTTTGTAATATGCAACACCTTGGTTAATATCTCCATCCAATTTTACCTGAAAAATGCAGTGAGTATTTAGGAATAACCAAAAGAAAAGAATTAATAGACCATTAGCATAGCAGAGAAATCATATGTACAAAATATTTAAGTGCCTATATGTGAAAAATAGAAATGTAATCTTCACCCTGCTCCATGGTTTTATAACATTTGGATCAAAGTATTTCAAGGTTCGTCTATGTTCGTTGATCGCAAATGCGTCGAGGGTTTTGCTTTTTTTTTTGGGCCGGGGGGGGGGGTTTCATGTAGATGGTGTTAGGCAACCTTATGTTAGATAATGTGCTGATGTTTCTGATGGAAAACAGAACTTCTGCTTTTGCATTAGAATTGCATTTAATGGTGCCTTCCATTTAAGTTTAATTGTCCAATTCATTTCGTTTGTACACCTAATCTAATATTAGGAAAATTAGGCTTCTTTTTCATTTCCAAATGGCTTTCACATCAGAATTTTAATGGATCTCTCTTTATACGTCAATATTTTTCGTTTATTCACTGAATGTCTGTTCTTTTTTCCCCACCAGGAAATTTTCCGTTGCCTCCATTAACGTGGTTGCGGGTATGTTTACGACCTTTTTTGGGGCTTTTTGCGTGTGATTTATATCTGTGATGCTTCATTCCTTCTCTTTCTCATGCCTGTAAATTCATATGAGTTTTTGATTTAGGAGTCCTCTGATTTTTGTTGTCAAAATAACAAAGGCCTACACTTTCCAGATTCAGTTAACCGATGCAAAAAGAAATATGCTCATAGTAATCTGATAGTAAACTTAGTTTTCTAGAATTTTTGGTAACATTAATTTGTTATGGTTGTTCATGCATGTGTCTGTAACCCAAGCCTATTTTCTTACAATGAATTATGTCATTAAAGAAATAGTGGATGCGTCGTAATGAGAATCTAAAAACCAACATACCATTTATAGGTTAGCATT
>CM044003.1:86951649-87014149 GCA_024085815.1 Flaveria linearis
CTTTACACACTTAAAGTTAAGTTTCTAACAAGATTTTCATAGTTTTGATTCATGTTAAACCCTAGTTCGAAAATTATGTGGAAAAGATGAAATTCATGATTATTTGATGATTATATGATTTTAGTTATGTTATATGATGTTAGTTTTGTTATATGATGTTAGTTATGTTATATGAATGTTAATCTATGTTGATTGTGCAAGAAATCCATGATTTTGATGACCTAGATCATACCTTACTCAAAATAGTAACTTTTGATCATGAGATTGTGCAATTGATGGTTGTTGATGATTTTAATATGTTAATTGTGCTCAATAGACGTTGTTTTATGATGATTATGCAAGTATTGGGTGAAATGTGGAATCTTGTTCATAGATTGCCTGAAGTCATAACTTTTGGATCATGAAGATACATATTATAGTGAATTATGAATGGTTAATGTGTTTGAATGGTATCTATGAACTAATCTAGGCATGTTATTGGTGAATTTATATTGATGTTGATAAAAGTTGGGATTTTTGTCATGGGTTGATGTTAGGAACATGCTATATTACCCATGAATGATGTCATGTATGTTGGAATATGTGATTTGGGTCATTTGAATAATTGATGAACTATTTAGGCAAATTTAGGTTTTCTAAGGAACTGTGCATGTATGGTGCACAAAGCACAAGTCTATGCTTGGGTAATGTGTTATGGTGTTTAAATATATAATGTGATTTATGTACATGGTTAGTATGGTAATCTTTGCAAACCAAACTGTTAATGCGATATAATATTGATTTGAACAAGTAGGTAACTTTACATGTCACCAACGGGTCCGACGAGTCAACTTGGTCAACTGTGACTTTCCTTTCAAAATCATTTAAGTCAATATGCTTCTTAAGCACTTAGGTTCTGGTTAGTTGTTCTGGTCTGGTACTTACAAACTTACATGATCTAGGTAATCTTTGACGGGTTGGCCTTCCTACTCATTAATTGCTTTGCTTGTTTTGCTCGTGTGCACACTAGGTGAGTTCATGCCCCACTGTTTTTACTTACTTCCTTTTTAGGGAAGATGACATACTGTTTTATTTTACAAACGCTTTACATTGATATAGTTTTGTTAGTATAAAATAGTTTAGCATACCATGAAAGCCTCACACTTTTGGATCGTTAATAATGATAACTAGCGGGGAAATCTTGGGTAATACTACTAGGTCTAACAAGCCCCACCCGTGTGACTCGAGGTCACACAGGTGTAATATTGTCTTAAACACAAACATTGTCATAACCTTGTATGTCGTGACGAGAGGCAAACAAACTAAACGCATGTCAGTTTCGATCGTGAAATTGCTATGCTTGTTACTTACGAAACTAGACTAGCTATCTGTTTCAGCACACTACTTATGTTTTATTAACTGTTACTGTTTATGCTTAAAGTCAAACTCTTGAACTCACCAACTATTGCGTTGACTCTTTTATTATGCTATTCTCAGGTCGAGGTTAGTTGCAGCCTGTAGGAGCATGCACGGGTCAAGCATATATTTAGAAACTAATAACATTTACATTTTGAATGGTTTACATTTGGTTTAAATTATGGTTTGTCATGTGTTTTTCCAAGTTACATTTTCAGCACTTTGGATTTGAAATATTTACAAAAGGCTTCCACATGGATTTAAACGTTATGAACTCTGTTTGGTTTTAAAAATGTCCTATATAGTGTCGTTCAGAGTAGGTAATGACTTAGATCCTGGTTTGTTCACACACCTCGCGATATAACCCCGCACGTGGAAATTGAGGGTGTGATAGATTGGTATAATAGCCATTGGTTATATGGAACTAGGTTGCATACACACTAGTCTATAACCGCACCATTTGTTAGTTCCTCATTACCTGTCCTTTACTGAATACTCATTGGCACGCACATCACGTACCCTGCTGTATGACATCATCATCATCTTCATCCCCTACACTACATAGGGTGGGAAAGGAACCCGAGGTTCCTACTAACTCTGCTCATACTAAGGGCACTAGATCTCAATCACCTATATATATGCCTGACACGTATCACCTTGGTGAACCTGTGATTGACCGGGACATGTCAGATCCTCATAATCAGGCATGGTATCACACCACACTTATCTAGATGTTAGAGAAGGAGCACGTTCCCTATATATTCCCTCTTTTAAGCAAAGATCCTGAGTTATTACCCTACCTTGTACTCCTACTAAAGTTATAGCTGCTATGGTGGCCTCGTATGAAAGGCTGCGACGAGACCTTGTGGATGAGTGTGAGAGTTTGCACGATCGACATACTTACATCAACAGGTTGTATGAAGAGATGGAAGACTCATGGCATAAATTGCAGAGACGACAGGATAGGCATGCCGGGGAGATTCCGGCCCTACGTGAACAGGTTGCCGCAGTGACTGCTTCTTTGAACTTGACCTGAAATCAACTACACAAGGCTTCAATGCATATAGTCCAGCTAGAAAACTAGCTCGAACCTGAGGTGGCCCCGATGGAGGAGACTCAAGAAGAACTAGAAGAACCTGAGAAGGCACCCACAGGAGAGGAGGACGACACTAATGGGTCTAAAGTGGTAGACTGAGTTTCTAAATTTTATTTGACTTGGACTGCATAGTGTTTTTTTTAAAACCTAAGTGGGAAGGGTTGTTTCCCACCTAACTAAAAAACTAGAAATTTTGACATTGATTGAATATTTTGCGAGTTAGTTACAATCTATTTATCTTTGATTATTATTTTAGTTATAAATGTTGTGGTTGATGAACTTCATTATTTCCTTATTATTTACTATACTTCAATGAGATTAATGTGTTAGATGTTGCTCATTACTGTGTTTATGAATGTAAAGTGAAAATGGAAGGAATTGGAAGAGGACGTGGCTGGGGACGTGGCGCTGGACGTGGATGTGGCGTGGGAGTAGTGAACATGACCCCCGTGGAACTGGCTTCTCTGATAAATGAACATGTGCAGGCGGCAGTGGCTGCGGTGCACGCTGCACAACCAGCAGGTAAATGATACAAGTGACTTGACAAATACTCTAGTTGCTTGTTTACATCGTTAAACTAGATGTTTTGGTTTGTTGGAACATGACCCCCACCATGTACCTACAAATCCTTTATGGATTGCAAGCCCAATACCTACAGTGGAGCTGAAGGGCTGTGGGACTGGTGCAGTGGTTTGAAAAGACGGAGTCAGTCTTCGCCAAATGCAACTACCCTCGGGCTGATAAAGTAAAGTACGCAACAAGGACCCTAGAAGGCGCAACACTCTCCTGGTGTAATGACCAGGTGCAAATGTTGGGTTAGGTGATGGCAAACAACCTATCCTGGTATGAGTTTAAGATAATGATGACTGAGGAGTATTGCCCTCGTGATGAGGTGCAAAAGTTGGAAATGGAGTTGTTGCAGCTGAAGATGCAGAGTTTCAAGATTAAGGCCTATATTACCAGGTCTCATGAGCTGGCGACATTATGCCCCAGGATGGTGACCCTGATTCACATAAGGATAGAGTTATATTTACGTGGTTTGGTTCCTAAAATCCAAAGCATGGTTATTGTCACTATCCCCACAACAATTCAGCGGACGATTCGGTTGGCTCATAAGTTGACCGACCAGGAAGTGGAACAGGGTAAACTGCCTAAACGGGGTGTGGTGGCAAGTGTACCAGACAACAAATGCAAATGGGATGGTTCAAGCAACAACGGTTTGACTTCAGGCAACCAATAGCAACAACAACATCAACAACAACCGAGGAAGTTTGACAACAACCGAAGCTTCAATGAAACATCCACCACTAACCAAGGACAAGGAGGATACGCGAGTAATCATCCTATATGTAACCGATACAACTACCATCACACTGGTAAGTGTGACAACTTCAAGTGTCAGAGATATGGGAAGCTAGGGCACACATCGAAAGACTACCATGGCGAATTAATGAAGAAGCCACAACAAACACAGGAAACACCAAAAGGCTGCTTTGAGTGTGGAAAAGAAGGGCATTACAAGAAGAACTGCCCTCAGTTGAAGAAGAATAGAAAGGGTGTTGGAAACAATGGAAACGACAACAACACTGGTAATGGTGACAACAATGGTGGTAAAAATGGTGGAGCCAAGGGGAGAGACTTTGTTATGGGTTTAGGTGAGGCTCTAGTTACTATTAAATTTCATGTTAATGGTCATTTTGCTACTGTACTATTACACACTGGAGCCGATAGAAGTTTTATCTCCACCAGGTTAAGTAGTCTCTTAAGTGATATACCTTCTACGTTAGAGTCTAAGTATACTGTAGAATTAGCTGATGGTAAGTGAATCTTTGTTACATGCATCCTTAAGGGTCGCAAGATAGAACTTGTTGGTAATACCTTTGATATCGATCTTATGCCTGTTACACTTGGGAGTTTTGATGTGGTCTTGGGCATGGATTGGCTGTCCGAGAAGCAGGTGGAGGTCATTTGTCACAAGAAGGTCATTCATATTCCTCTCATGGATAAAGAAATTCTTTCAGTTAAAGGCGAGAAGAGTGGTGCTGTGATAGGTATCATCTTATCCATGAAGGCGCAGAAGTGGCTATGCAAGGGTCGTTTAGCCATACTAGCCCTTGTAACTAACAAGCAGCAAGAGGAGAAGACGATAGAGAACATTCCGGTGGTTCATACTTTCAAGAGGTGTTTCCAGAGGATCTGCCTGGACTACCCCCTCATCGCCAAGTGGAATTCCATATTGAGTTGACTTCCGGAGCAGCCCCATCGATAGAGCACCTTATCACTTGGCACTGAATGAGTTACAGGAATTGTCGGCGTAGCTTCAGGATCTATTGGATAAGGGGTTCATCCAACCTATCTCATCACCTTGGGGAGCCCCTGTCTTGTTTGTTAAGAAGAAGGATGACACATTTCGGATGTGCATTGACTATACGAAGTTGAACAAGGTCACAGTCAAGAACCGGTACCCTCTACCTCATATTGATGATCTGTTTGATCAAATCCAGGGATCCAGTTACTATTCTAAGATTGATTTAAGGTCTGGTTATCATCAGTTAAGAGTTAGAGAAGAAGACATCTCGAAGACAACATTCAGGACTCGCTATGGCCATTATGAATTCTTGGTCATGCCATTTGGCTTGACTAATGCACCAGCGATTTTAACAGATCTCATGAACCATGTGTGCAAACCCTACCTCGACCAATTTGTTATTGTGTTTATCGATGACATATTGATCTATTCCAAGACTAAGGAGGAACACGAAGAGCACCTACGGTTGATCTTAGAACTGTTGAAAAGAGAACAATTATTTGCTAAATTCTCTAAATGCGATTTCTGGATACGAGAGGTGGAAGCAATTAAGAATTAAGAATAGATCGGTGGAAGCAATTAAGAATTGGTGGAAGCAATTAAGGTGGAAGCAATTAAGAATTAAGAATTGGTCGATGTAAATTCTCAAAATGAATGAGAAAGGAATCCATGTAGATCCTACGAAGTTGGAAGCAATTAAGAATTGATCGGTTCCTAAGACGCCCAGTGAGATACGTCAATTCCTTGGACTGGCAGGATACTATTGACGCTTCATTGAGGGATTATCAAAAATCGCTCAACCTCTCACTTCCTTGACTCATAAAGGTATCGCGTTTAGATGGGGAGAGAGTCAGGAAGAAGCCTTCTAGTTACTGAAACAAAAGCTTTGTAGCACACCAATATTAGCATTACCAAAAGGAAGTGATGATTTCATCGTTTACTGTGATGCTTTTATCCAGGGACTCAGTTGTGTCTTGATGCAACATGACAAGGTGATAGCCTATGCCTCGAGACAACTGAAGGTGCACGAGAAAAACTATACCACCCATTACTTAGAACTGGGTGCAGTGGTTTTTGCCTTGAAGATCTGGAGACATTACTTGTACGGTATCAAATGCACTAATTTCACTGATCATAAGAGTCTTCAGCATATCTTTGAGCAAAAGAGCTGAACATGAGGCAGTGACGCTGGGTGGAATTGTTAAACGATTATGATTGTGCTATTAAGTATCACCCGGGAAAGCAAATGTGGTTGCTGATGCCTTAAGCGGAAAGGAAACTGCTAAGCCCAGACGAGTGCGAGCTTTACATCTTAAGATTAGCATTCACTTGCTTGAACAAATCAAGGAAGCTCAAACGGAGCTTTTAAAGAGGAAATATTGGATCTTAATCCCTATGTGGGATGGATAAACAGTTAGAAATGAAGTCCGATGGAATTCATTATTTTATGGATAGACTTTGGGTGCCTTCGTATGGAAATCTACGGGAATTGGTTATAAGTGAGAAATACAAATTGAAGTACTCTATACATCCTGGTTCCGACAAGATGTTCCATGATCTGAAGGTGCAATATTGGTGGCCTTACATGAAGGAGGATGTAGCTAACTATGTGAGAAAGTTTTTGACCTGCTCTAAGGTGAAAGTTGAGTATCAAAAGCCATCTCAGTTACTGTAACAACCTGAAATTTCTTTATGGAAGTGGGAGCAAATCTCTATGGATTTCATTATGAAATTACCCATGACTCCTAGTGGACGTGACATGATATGGGTGATTGTAGATGAATTGACTAAGTCTGCTCACTTCTTAGCAATCAAGGAAATGGAAAAAATGGATAAGTTAACTAGGATCTAATTAAAGGAAGTGGTCTCTCTGCATGGTGTACCGATTTCGATCATTTTGGATCGTGATGCCCGTTTTACGTCTTATTTTTGGTAGTCATCACAGAAATCTTTGGGTACACACTTAGACATGAGTACTGCGTACCATCCCCACACTGACGGACAGAGCAAGCGCACTATACAAACCTTGGAAGACATGTTACGAGCATGTGTAATAGATTTCGAGAACAATTGGGAAATTCATTTGCCCTTGGTGGAATTTTCTTACAATAATAGCTACCATACCAGTATTAAAGCGACACCATTTGAGGCGTTGTATGGGTGAAAATGTAGATCACCAGTTTGTTGGCAGAAGTTAGTGATAGTCAATTGGCTGGCTCCAAATTGGTACATGAGACTACTGAAAATATAGTACACATACGAAACCGTATGGCCACAGCCCGAGATAGACAAAAGAGTTACGCTGATAAGCGAAGAAAACCTCCAGAATTCCAAGCAGGAGACAAGGTTTTGTTAAAGGTCTCACCATGGAAAGGTGTGATCCGTTTTGGCAAATGAGGTAAACTTAACCCGCGATATGTTGGACCGTTCGAGATCTTAGAAAAAATTGGTCCGGTGGCATACCGATTAATGCTACCTGACTCGTTGAGTGGAATTCATGATGTTTTCCATGTCTTGAATCTAAAGAAGTGCTTATCTGACGAGACCTTGATTGTACAGCTCGAGGTACAAGTAGACGAGCAATTGCGATTCATTGAAGAACCAGTGGAGGTAATGGACCGAGAGGTCAAGACCTTGAAACAGAGCAAGATCCCTATTGTTAAAGTTCGCTAGAACTCAAGACGTGGATAGGAGTTCACGTGGGAACGTGAGGATCAGATGAAGCTCAAGTATTCTAATTTGTTTGAAACAACGACTACTACCGACAAAGGTAATGATTAAATTTCGATACGAAATTTCTTTTAACATGGGATGATGTGACAACTCACTCAAAACTCCCCCGATCTTCTTATGCCAATGCAGTAGACCAGTGATGTAACACAACCATCTAACACAATTTTCAAAATAAAAATTCTTTCAACATGGGGATAATGTGACATCTGGTAAATTTTCATTACCAAACTCCGTTAGTTCTGTTAGGTCTTGCATACACATGTCGTGAGCACACACTAGTTGTCGTTGAATGTTGGTGACTTAATAACAATTATCTATGATAAACAAATAATAATCAAATTAATAATTTTTTTTATTAATTTGTGGTTATGTGATTTATGGATTTTAAATTTTACTTGTATTTTACTTGATAACGTGACTATGCGTAATATATATATATATTTCATGAGTTTTGTTATTAGCTATAATGGAGTTTGGTAATGGAAAAGTACCGGATATCATATTATCCCTGTGTTAAAGAATTTTCGTCTCGAAAATTGTGTTACATGGTTGAGTTACATCACTAGTGTACTGCACTGGCATAAGAAAATCGAGTGAGTTTTTGGGTGAGTTATCACATCATCCCCATATTGAAAGAAATTTTGTCTCGAAATTTAATCATTACCTTTGTCGGTAGTAGTCGTTGTTTCAAACAAATGAGGATACTTGAGTTTTATCTGATCCTCAAGTTCCCACGTGAACTCCGCTCCACTTCTTGAGTTCTAGCGAATTTTGACAGTAGGGATCTTGCTCTGTTTCAAGGTCTTGACCTCTTAGTACATTACCTCAACTGATTCTTCAATGAATCGCAATTGCTCATCTACTTTTACTTCCTCAAGTGGTACAATCAAGGTCTTGTCAGATAAGCACTTCTTCAGATTCAATACCTGGAAAACATCATGAATTCCACTCAACGAGTCAGGTAGCATTAATCGGTATGCCACCGGGTAAATTCCTTCCAAGATCTCGAACGGTCCAACATATCGCGGGGTAAGCTTACCTCGTTTGCCAAAACGGATCACACCTTTCCATGGTTAGACCTTTAACAAAACCTTGTCTCCCACTTGGAACTCTAGAGGTTTTCTTCACGTATCAGCGTAACTCTTTTGTTTGTCTCGGGCTGCGGCCATACGGTTTCGTATTTGTACTATCTTCTTGGTAGTCTCATGTACCAATTTGGGGCCAATCAATTGACTATTACCAACTTCTGCCCAACAAACTGGTGATCTACACTTTCGCCAATACAATGCCTAAAATGGTGCTGCTTTAATACTTGTATGGTAACTAATATTGTAAAAAGATTCCGCTAAGGGCAAAAGAATTTCCCAATTGGCTCGAAATCTATTACACATGCTTGTAACATGTCTTACAAGGTTTGTATAGTGCGTTCGCTCTGTCCGTCGGTCTGGGGATGGCACGCAGTACTCATGTCTAAGCGTGTACCCAAAGATTACTGTAATGACTACAAAAAATGAGAGGTAAAACGGGCATCAGGATCCAAAATGATTGAAATCAGTACTCCATGCAGATAGACCACTTACTTCAAGTATATCTGAGTTAACTTATCCATTTTGTCTGTTTCCTTTATTACCAAGAAGTGAGTAGAGTTAGTCAATCTATCCACAATCACCCATATCATGTCACGTCCACTAAGAGTCCTAGTTAATTTGGTAATGAAATCCATAGAGATTTGCTCCCAGTTCCATAAAGGAATTTCAGGTTATTGTAGTAACCCAGATGGCTTTTGATACTCAACTTTCACCTTAGAGCAGGTCAAACACTTGCTCATATAGGTAGCTACATCCTCCTTCATGTGAGGCCACCAATAGTGCACCTTCAGATCATGGCACATCTTGTCAGAACCAGGATGTATAGAGTAATTGGATTAGTGTTCCTCACTCATAACCAATTCTCGTAGATTTCCATATGAAGGTACCCAAAGTCTATCCGTAAAGTAATAAATTCCATCAGACTTTATTCCATTTGTTTGTCCATCCACGTAGGGATTAAGATCCAATGTTTTCCTCTTTAAAAGCTCACGTCTGAGCTTCCTTGATTTGTTTAGGAAATGAGTGCTACTCGTAAGCTACAAAGCTCGCTCTTGTTTGGGCTTAGCAGTTCCTTTCTGCTTAAGGCATCATCAACCACATTTGCCTTTCCCGGGTGGTACTTAAAAGCGCAATCATAATCATTCAATAACTCCAAGCGCAATCATAATCATTCAATAACTCCACCTAATGCCGCTGCCTCATATTCAGCTCTTTTGCTGAAAGATACGTTGAAGGCTCTTTTGATCGGTGTAAATAGTGCATTTGGTACCGTAAAAATAATGTCTCCAAATCTTCAAAGGCAAAAACCACTGCACCCAGTTTCAAGTCATGGGTGGTATAGTTCTTCTCGTGTACCTTCAGTTTTCTTGAGGTGTAGGTTATCACATTATCACGTTGCATCAAGACATAACCGAGTCCTTGGATAGAAGCATTGTAGTAAACGACAAAATCATCACAACCTTCTGGTAGTGCAAATATCGGTGCGCTACAAAGCTTCTGTTTCAGCAACCGGAAAGCTTCTTCTTGACTCTCTCCCCACCTAAAAACGATACCTTTATGAGTCAAGGCAGTGAGAGGTTGAGCAATTTTTAAAAATCCCTCAATGAAGCGTCGATAGTATCCTGCGAGTCCAAGGAATTGACGTATCTTACTAGGCGTTTTAAGAACCGACCATTTCTTAATTGTTTCCACCTTTATAGGATCTACATGGATTCCTTTCTCATTCATAATGTTACCTAAAAATTGCACCTCTCGTATCCAGAAATCACACTTAGAGAATTTAGCATATAATTGTTCTCTTTTCAACATGCTCTTCGTGTTCCTCCTTAGACTTGGAATAAATCAATATGTCATCGATAAACATAATAACAAATTGGTTGAGGTAGGCTTTCTACACATGGTTCATGACATCCATGAACACCACTGATGTTTTACTTAACCCAAACGTCATGACCAAGAATTCATAATGGCCACAGCGAGTCCTGAATGCTGTCTTCGAGATGTCTTCTTCTCAGACTGTCAACTAATGATAACCAGACCTTAAATCAATCTTAGAATAGTAACTGGATCCCTGGAGTTGATCAAACCGATCATCAATACGAGGTAGAGGGTAACTGTTCTTGACTGTGACCTTGTTTAACTCCTTGTAGTCAATGCATATCCGAAATGTGCCATCCTTCTTCTTAACAAACAAGACAGGGGCTCCCCAAGGTGATGAGCTAGGTTGGATGAACCCCTTATCCATTAGCTCCTGAAGCTATGCTGTCAATTCCTGTAACTCATTCGGTGCCAATTGATAAGGTGCTCTAGTGATTGGGACTGCTCCGGGAGTCAACTCAATCTAGAATTCCACTTGGCAATGAGGGGTAGTCCAGGCAGATCCACTGGAAATACCTCTGGAAAGTCATGAACCATCAGAATGTTCTCTATCTTTTTCTCCTCTTGTTGCTCGTTAGTTACAAGGGCTAATATGACTAAGCGTAGCCACTTTTACGCTTTCATGAATGAGATGATACCTATCACATCACCACTCTTCACGCCTTTAACTAAAATAATTTCTCCACCCATGAGTGGAATACAAATGACCTTCTCATGACAAATGACCTCTTCCTGCTTCTCGGACAGCCAATCCATGCCCACAACCACATTGAAACTCCCAAGTGTAATAGGTATAAGATTGAAATCAGTATGACCAGCAAGTTCTATATTACAACCCTTAAAGATGTGTGTAATGAAGATTTGCTTACCATCAGCTATTGTACGATATACTTAGACTCTAACGTAGAAGGCATATCACTTAAGAGACTACTAAACTTAGTGGAGATAAAACTTCTATCGGCTATAGTGTCAAATAGTACAGTAGCAAAATGACCATTAACAGGAAATTTACTAGTAATAGTAGTAGGGTCGTTTAGAGACTCACCTGAACCCATAACAAAGGCTCTGCCCTTGGTTCCACCATTGTTACCACCATTGTTGTCACCAATACCAGTGTTAGTGTTGTTGTTTCGATTGTTCCCAGCACCATTGCCATTCTTCTTCAACTAAGGGCAGTTCCTCTTGAAATGCCCTTCTTTTACTCACTCAAAGCAGCCTTTGGCATTTCCTATGTTTGTTGTGGCTTATTCATCAATTCGCCATGGTAGTCTTCTGTTGCGTGCCCTAGCGTCCCATATCTCTAACACTTGAAGTTGTCACACTTGCTGTTGTGATGGTAGTTGCATCGGTTATATTTAGGATGCTTCCCCACATATCCTCCTTGTCCTTGGTTAGTGGTGGCTGTTTGATTGAAGCTTCGGTTGTTGTCAAACTTCTTCGGTTGTTACCGATGTTGTTGTTGCTACTGGTTGCTTGAAGTTGAACCCTTGTTGCTAGAACCATCCCATTTGCATTTGTTGTCTGGTACGCTCGCCATCTCACCCGTTTAGGTAGTTACCCTGTTCCACTGCTTGGTCGGTTAGCTTGTGAGCCAACCGAATTGCCTGGTGAATTGTTGTGAGGTTGAAGGCAGTAACCATGCTTTGGATTTCAAGAACCAAACCACGTATATATAACTCTATCCTTTTGTGCATTAGGGTCACCATCCGGAGGCATAATGTCGCTAGCTCATGAGACCTTGTAGTATAGGCCTCAATCTCGAAACCCTGCATCTTCAGCTGCCATAGCTCCATTTCTAACTTTTGCACCTTATGACGAGGGCAATACTCCTTAGTCATCATTGTCTTAAACTCATCCCAGGGTAGGTTGTTTGCCATCACCTAACCCAACATTTGCACCTAGTCATTCCACAAGGAGAGTGTTACGCCTTCTAGGGTCCTTGTTGCGTATTTTACTTGATCAGCCAGCTGGCAGTTGCATATGGTGAAGACTGACTCCGTCTTCTCAAACCACCTCATCAGTCCCACAGCCCCTTCAGCTCCACTTTAGGTATGGGGCTTGTAATCCATAAAGGATTTATAGGTATAGGGTGGGGGTCCTGTTCCAACAAACCAAAATATTTATTTTAACGGTTTAAACAAGCAACTAGAGTATTTGTCAAGTCACTTGTATCATTTACCTACTGGTACTACAGCGTGCATTGCAGCCACTGCCGCCTACACATGCTCATTTATTAGAGAAGCCGGTTCTGTGAGGGTCATGTTCACTACTCCCGCTCCACGTCCACGTCCAGCGCCATGTCCACGTCCAGCGCCATGTCATGTCCAGCGCCACGTCATGTCCAGCTCCACATCCATGGCCACCTCCTCTTCCAACTCCTTCCATTTTCATTTACATTCATAAACACAGTAATGAGCAACATCTAACACATTAATCTCATTGAAGCATAGTAAATAATAAGGAAACAATGAAGTTCATCAACCACAACATTTATAACCAAAATAATAATCAAAGATAAATAGATTGTAAGTAACTCACAAAATATTCAATCAATGTCAAAATTTCTAGTTTTTCAGTTGGGTGGGAAACAACCCTTCCCACATAGGTTTTAAAAAAAACTCCATGCTGTCCAAGTCAGATAAAATGTAGAAACTCAGTCTACCACTTCAGACCCATCACTGTCATCCTCCTCTCCTGCCGATGCTTCCTTACATTCTTCTTATTCTTCCTGAGGCTCCTTCATTGGGGCCTCCTTAGGTTCGAGTTGGTTTTCTAGCTGGACTATACGTATTGAAGCCTCTTGTAGTTGATTTCCGATCATGTTCAAAGAAGCAGTCATTGCAGCAACCTGCTCACTTAGGGCCTGAATCTCCCCGACATGCCCATCCTGTTGTCCCTGCACATTGTGCCATGAGTCTTCTATCTCGTCATACAACCTGCCGATCGTGCAAATTCTCAAACTCATCTATAACGCCCCGAAATTCCTGAAGCAAGCCATTTAATAATAATGGGCTTTTAAGGGTTAATAAAAAAAATATAAGTTAGTGGGCTATGGACTAAATTAACCCTAATGGGCTATGTTTTGATGGGTTTAAGGGCCCTTAATCAACCCTTAAACATGCATGATCAGCCTCCATCCCATCATTTGCAACCCTAGCTCCCAAGTTTTTGGAGAGAGAAAGTAGAGTGAGAAAGTGAAGAAAAACCCAAGAACTTGGTGTGCTATTGTGGAAGAGATTGAAGATCTGGGTGTTGGAGCTTCAAACCACAAGAAAGGAGCAACAAATCAAGGTAAGAATCATCATCCAAACATCCCTTTAGAATAGATCCGGATTTTTAGGGTTTTGGGTTCAAAAAGTTCAAAGAAATACATAAAGGTCAATTTTTACGTATGAAAACGTGTAAAAAGGTTAGATATGGTTTCATGGATGGTAAACCAAGGATTTAGACGTAAAAAGTTAAGATTTTGGGTTAAAAACGGGCTGGTTCGTCATTTTATGCATCCAGCGAAACTGTGAGCCCGACTAGCGAAATTGTACATTCAACCAACGAAACTGTCCCTTCAACCAGCGAATCTGCTGTTATCGAGAGAACCATTAAGACTTAGCGAATCTAGGAAATTCCAACAAAAGTTGGGCGCTCATGGCAGCGAATCTGTCCAGCGAAACTGGCAGAAGTGCTGCCCAGCGAAACTGGTAGCGAAACTGGCAGCGAAACTGTCAGCGAAATTGTGAAGAAAATGACATTTTGTGTATTAACTTCCGTGCAGCTCGTGTATTCGGACTATAGCTAAGTAACTCAGAATTGAAGCTATTTTGCTAAGTTTAGGTGAGTTCCAGACCCCTCCTTTACTGTTTTTTAATTTTGGGGTGATATGCATACTAAAATACATACTTTTATGATTACGGTTTTTAAGACTTTTATCAAGAAAATAAAATTTTCTAAAGTAAAATGTGCCATTTAAATAGTTCAAATAATTTTGGGTGCGCTCCGGACCCGCTATCAGCGGCTGCCGCCCCCGAACCCCGCTGTTCCGCGGAGGGTCGGTTATCTGGTTTATCTCTCATTGTTGATGAACTGTGAATGCTTAGAATAAGAGTTTGCTTCTTATTATGTGTTAAGTGTATGTGAAACTAAAGATATAAGTGAAACTTAAAGAACTGTTATTGGGCCCATAACGTGTACCTTGATAAAGTAAAGCCTTGCAAGCTATTGATAAAGGAGGGTTGCATCTGTTGTGCCCTCACGATGATAAAGTAAAGGCTCAAATAGGCAGGTCAGTAAGGCCTGGATTGGCATGACAATAATGGCCTGTTTGGGTACGACAGTAAGGCCTAAATTGGCGTGTCGGTAAAGTCCTGTGTTTATCATAGGCACCGATAGTAACTGAGAATTGACGGATAAGGAAGAGTAATAATTAATAAGCAATAGTAAAGCATTGAAAAGCGATAATACGTCTGTATCAATGTTCTGATAAATGATTATTATTTTCAAATGTTAAAGTTAATACCTCTTACAAAAGTTATTTAACAAAGTAAACCTAGAATTCACTCAGCGAAGCTGACTTTTCATGCATATTAGTTAACAGGTGAGCGTTAGGGCTTATGGGGGGGAGCATGGATCTGAAGTTTCTTGGCATCTAAAGACTGACATCCTGATGAAGAAGAATATAAGAGGCTTTTAAAGAGCATTTGATATTAAAGACATGTTTATATTTTAATTTAACTATGTTGTAATGAATTGCAATTACTAATACTTTTCCGCTGCATATATATATATCTATATATATATATATATATATATATATATATATATATATATATATATATATATATATTATAAATGAATGTTTTAAATCTATATTTTTGCTGTGAATGACCAACTGTGAGGTTTCCTGGGATCAGGGCCTTACATCATCCACATGCAGCCTATCATGCTGACATGCATTTCGTTTGTTTGCCTCCTGTCACAACATGCCAGGTTGTGATGATGTTTGTGTTAGGATAATATTGCACCCATATGACCTCGAGTCACCCGGTGGGGCTTGTCAGACCCAGTAGTACTACCCAAGATTTCCCCGCTAATTACCATTATTAACGATCCAAAAGTTTGATGGCTTTCATGGTATGCTACACTATGTTATACTAACACAACTATATCAATGTAAAGCGTTTGTAAAATAAAGCAGCATGCCATCCCCCCATAAAGGAAAAATAGGTAAAAATAGTGGGGCATGGACTCACCTGGTGTGCACACGAGCAAAACACGCAAGCAAATTAAAGAGTAGGATGGTAACATCAAAGATTACCTAGATCACGTAAGTTTGTAAGTACCAGACCCAGAATAGCTAACTAGAACCTAAGTGCTTAAGAAACACATTGACTCAAATGATTTTGAAAGGAAAGTCATTGTGACCAAATTGGCTATTTGACCGTTGGTGTCATGTTAAGTTGCCTACTTGTTCAAATCAATATTATATCGCATAATAGTTTTGTTTGTAAAGATTACCATACTAAACCATGTACATAAATCACATTATATGTTTTAACACCATAACACATTACCCAAGCATAGACTTGTGCTTTGTGCACATGCTGGAACAGTTCCCAAGAAAACTAAATTGCCTAAATAGTTCATCAATTACCCAAATGACCCAAATCACATATTCTAACATATGTGACATCATTCATGGGTAATCTAGCATGCTCCTAACATCAAACCATGACCAAATTCACTAATTCATACAATTTGTACCAATAAAGTTTCCTTTTTGGGGAAGTAGCATCCAAAACCCAAATTTCATTAACTTTAATATATATTCACCAATAATATGCCTAGATAGTTCATAGATACCATTCACACACATTAACCATACATAATTCACTAGAACTGTATCTTCATGATCCAAAAGTTACCATTTCGGGTAATTTATGAACAAGATACCAAATTTCACCAATACTTGCATAATCATCATAAAACAACATCTATTGAACACAATTAACATCTTAAAATCATTAACAACGATCAATTGCAAAATCTCATGATCAAAAGTTACTATTTTGAGTAAGGTATGAACTAGGTAATAAAAATCATGGATTTCTTGCACAAATCATCACAATCTAGCAAATACATCCTACGAACATCATCTCATCATCAAACAATCATCAATTCATCTCCACTAAATTTTTGAACTAGGGTTAACACAAATCAAAACTATAAAATCTGTTAGAAACTTACCTTTTAGGTGTGAAAATGATGATTAACACTTGCTTATCACTTGTATGCTTGAATCACACTAGAAATGATGCTTGTGTTTGCTCTGATCACAAAATCGTAAAAAAGGGATGGGGAATGGGGTTTCAGCTGATTGAGGGGGTTTGGGGGGCTAGGATTGGCTTAATTTTCATAACTTTTAGTTTTATGCTAATTACAAAGTAACCTCCTTGTTTATATTTTGTAAAACTAATCTTTTAAACACTTTTTAAATACTTCTAACTACAAAAACATCATATTATTATTTAATAATAATCATATATTTTACCTAGCAACAAACCCACGAATCCAATATAACACGTTGGCACGTTACAAAGTAGAATTCACATAAAACATTGAAAATCTATAAAATCATAACCACAAATTAATAATCAATATATTAATTAAGTTATTATCTAATAGGTTAATTATTACTAGTTATCAACGCCCATGACAACTTGTGTGTGCTCTCGACACATGCATATAAGGTTAACGAGACTAACGGAGTTTGGTAACGGAAAAGTACCGGATGTCACATTATCCCCATGTTAAAGAATTTTCATCCCGAAATTATGTTGCATGGTTGATGCAGGATCGGATTTCGGGTGGTTTTTCTCAACTCACTGTGAATCAACACTCGGCAGCAGTCTATGAAGAGTGATCACATATAACAGTAACAAGCAGTAAGAAAATTTAACAGCAGGTAAATTTTCAAGGTACTTTTATATATTGCTTCTCAACTCAAAGGATTACAAGACACTTGGACTCAAATCACTTGCATAAAGAGTTACAGGGAGAAGATATATATAATAATACGTACAGCCGGATATACTTTGATACCAGCTGGACACCTCTAACCTTACATCTATACTACAAGACTCTAGGGTGAGGTCTTTCAGACATTTTGCCTGAGAGGTGGCAGTCAGGACATGTCCTGACTTACCCTTTTGTCACAACTAAAGTTGGTAACATGTACTATCATAAAAAGGTGAACAGTAGAATAAAGTATGGTCAACAAACATGGCTGTTTAGGAAGATGCCATGCTGTATCAGAGGTCTGCAGCGAACTGTCAGGGACCATACTTTATCTGCTGGACATAGCAATGTCTTCCGAAGGATAAAGTGCTTCGGAAGAATAACTTCTTCCGAAGGCACTTATACTTCGGAAGACTGCTTCTTCGAAGCTTGGAGTCTTCTTTGTCTTCGGAAGCAGACTTTGTCTTCAGCTCTTTCATCAGACTTTGTCTTCGGAAGCTTTCAGACTTTGTCTTCAGCTCTTCATCAGACTTTGTCTTCGGAAGATATCTTCAGCTGTTGGCTTCAGTTGTTGTCTTTAGTAGTTGACTTCAGCTTTTGCCTTCGGAAGATGTCTTCAGCTGTTGTTCCTTAGACTCTCGGAAGATCTCTGGCTTGGCTTCGGAAGCCCTTTAATGTAGTACCAAAAGTGACTATGAAGTGAATTTGGTGTGCACCAGCCTTATCATGATCCAACAAACTCCCCCTAGGCTGATGCTACAAAAATTCACTTCTCTCTTCTTCTCAAAGCTCTCAGCACAAGGAAAGCAGGTGTTTATCAGTATCTTCATTCTTCCTGCTGTGATGCTGGGAATCTTGTACAAATCTTTGGTGGACAGAACCTCTACTCTGTCACCTTGGATTATGTGTACCCTCTGTTGTGGCCCTCTGAAAAGAGTTAGTTGATGGGAAGTATAGTCATATTCCCATCGAACTATCGGTTCCATTCAGGACCTTCCACCATCTGTAGAAAGGCTTGCCTTTTGGTGGTTGATCTTTCCTTGTCTTCCACTCTTTTCAGCTTCAACTCTTCTTCAATCTTGGCTCTTCTATTTCGTTCAGCCAAGTGAAGACCACTGATATGGTTTCTGATGTGTGCAGCAGTCTCAGAGTGGAGGGATTGGAGAATGGCTTCTCTGCAAGTCAGCAAGATCAAATCTGCTGAGATGCAGTAGAGAAGTGGCATTGAGCCTGTGGTTTCACCATTCTCCCTTTCCACAACAAAGTTGTGAGAAGGTTCATCGAACCTCCACTAAATATTGCATTTCTAGGTCCAGGAGATTGACCAGAAATCATGTCCTCTTTCCTGGTATCCAGCAGAGTCACCAGTCTTCTCTTAGCCTCTTTTCCTCAGCATTGAGGGTATCGGAGTTGAGACCAAGAAGTCTTGCAGCCTGGCCCAAGGTATCTCTAGGCAATTCAAGAAATTGGCCTAGGGGTGAGAGAGCTGAAGAGTTATCAACATAGGTGATGTTGATAACCTCTCCTCACAGGAGATGCTGCTCAGGTAGTGCAGTTGATGAGCCTCGTCTTGAACTCCTTTATTCCTCAAAGGAGAGATGTTTAGGAGGCTGAGGGGGATGATCTTGGTGTTGTTGGGTAGGCTTAGGTTAGTGGTTTTGGGTTGAGTCTTGGGTTTAGGATGGGTAGTTGGGTGGTTGAGGTGATGTGGTAGGTTTAGGTAGAGTTGTGGGGTGAGGGGTGAAGGTTTCATCAGTGGGTTTGGGTTTAGTGGGAAAAGGGATTGTTAGGTGTGGGTTGTGGCTGTGGTTGAGTGGCTGGGGTGAAGACCATTCCTTTCATCCTTCTGTACATCTCCTCCTTTTCCCAAACGGATGTCAGCTTTTATTTCACTGACTACCGCTGGAGTGTTCTTTCGGACATAGGTCCCACCTGCCTACCAGAGAAGCCATGAGCCCGGAGGTAGTCCTTCATCCAGGCTTTGTCAGTTGACTTCTTGGCAGCAGAGGACCTCCTTCTCTTCCTCCTCTTCCTCTTCACCTTGAGTCAGTCTTCGCCAAATGCAACTACCCTCGGGCTGATAAAGTAAAGTACGCACAAGGACCCTAGAAGGCGCAACACTCTCCTGGTGTAATGACCAGGTGCAAATGTTTGGGTTAGGTGATGGCAAACAACCTATCCTGGTATGAGTTTAAGATAATGATGACTGAGGAGTATTGCCCTCGTGATGAGGTGCAAAAGTTGGAAATGGAGTTGTTGCAGCTGAAGATGCAGAGTTTCAAGATTAAGGCCTATATTACCAGGTCTCATGAGCTGGCGACATTATGCCCCAGGATGGTGACCCTGATTCACATAAGGATAGAGTTATATTTACGTGGTTTGGTTCCTAAAATCCAAAGCATGGTTATTGTCACTATCCCCACAACAATTCAGCGGACGATTCGGTTGGCTCATAAGTTGACCGACCAGGAAGTGGAACAGGGTAAACTGCCTAAACGGGGTGGGTGGCAAGTGTACCAGACAACAAATGCAAATGGGATGGTTCAAGCAACAACGGTTTGACTTCAGGCAACCAATAGCAACAACAACATCAACAACAACCGAGGAAGTTTGACAACAACCGAAGCTTCAATGAAACATCCACCACTAACCAAGGACAAGGAGGATACGCGAGTAATCATCCTATATGTAACCGATACAACTACCATCACACTGGTAAGTGTGACAACTTCAAGTGTCAGAGATATGGAAGCTAGGGCACACATCGAAAGACTACCATGGCGAATTAATGAAGAAGCCACAACAAACATAGGAAACACCAAAAGGCTGCTTTGAGTGTGGAAAAGAAGGGCATTACAAGAGAACTGCCCTCAGTTGAAGAAGAATAGAAAGGGTGTTGGAAACAATGGAAACGACAACAAACTGGTAATGGTGACAACAATGGTGGTAAAATGGTGGAGCCAAGGGGAGAGACTTTGTTATGGGTTTAGGTGAGGCTCTAGTTACTATTAAATTCATGTTAATGGTCATTTGGAGACGATAGAAGTTTTATCTCCACCAGGTTAAGTAGTCTCTTAAGTGATATACCTTCTACGTTAGAGTCTAAGTATACTGTAGAAATAGCTGATGGTAAGTGAATCTTTGTTACATGCATCCTTAAGGGTCGCAAGATAGAACTTGTTGGTAATACCTTTGATATCGATCTTATGCCTGTTACACTGGGAGTTTTGATGTGGTCTTGGGCATGGATTGGCTGTCCGAGAAGCAGGTGGAGGTCATTTGTCACAAGAAGGTCATTCATATTCCTCTCATGGATAAAGAAATTCTTTCAGTTAAAGGCGAGAAGAGTGGTGCTGTGATAGGTATCATCTATCCATGAAGGCGCAGAAGTGGCTATGCAAGGGTCGTTTAGCCATACTAGCCCTTGTAACTAACAAGCAGCAAGAGGAGAAGACGATAGAGAACATTCCGGTGGTTCATACTTTCAAGAGGTGTTTCCAGAGGATCTGCCTGGACTACCCCCTCATCGCCAAGTGGAATTCCATATTGAGTTGACTTCCGGAGCAGCCCCATCGATAGAGCACCTTATCACTTGGCACTGAATGAGTTACAGGAATGTCGGCGTAGCTTCAGGATCTATTGGATAAGGGGTTCATCAAACCTATCTCATCACCTTGGGGAGCCCCTGTCTTGTTTGTTAAGAAGAAGGATGACACATTTCGGATGTGCATTGACTATACGAAGTTGAACAAGGTCACAGTCAAGAACCGGTACCCTCTACCTCATATTGATGATCTGTTTGATCAAATCCAGGGATCCAGTTACTATTCTAAGATTGATTTAAGGTCTGGTTATCATCAGTTAAGAGTTAGAGAAGAAGACATCTCGAAGACAACATTCAGGACTCGCTATGGCCATTATGAATTCTTGGTCTGCCATTTGGCTTGACTAATGCACCAGCGATTTTAACAGATCTCATGAACCATGTGTGCAAACCCTACCTCGACCAATTTGTTATTGTGTTTATCGATGACATATTGATCTATTCCAAGACTAAGGAGGAACACGAAGAGCACCTACGGTTGATCTTAGAACTGTTGAAAAGAGAACAATTATTTGCTAAATTCTCTAAATGCGATTTCTGGATACGAGAGGTGGAAGCAATTAAGAATTAAGAATAGATCGGTGGAAGCAATTAAGAATTGGTGGAAGCAATTAAGGTGGAAGCAATTAAGAATTAAGAATTGGTCGATGTAAATTCTCAAAATGAATGAGAAAGGAATCCATGTAGATCCTACGAAGTTGGAAGCAATTAAGAATTGATCGGTTCCTAAGACGCCCAGTGAGATACGTCAATTCCTTGGACTGGCAGGATACTATTGACGCTTCATTGAGGGATTATCAAAAATCGCTCAACCTCTCACTTCCTTGACTCATAAAGGTATCGCGTTTAGATGGGGAGAGAGTCAGGAAGAAGCCTTCTAGTTACTGAAACAAAAGCTTTGTAGCACACCAATATTAGCATTACCAAAAGGAAGTGATGATTTCATCGTTTACTGTGATGCTTTTATCCAGGGACTCAGTTGTGTCTTGATGCAACATGACAAGGTGATAGCCTATGCCTCGAGACAACTGAAGGTGCACGAGAAAAAACTATACCACCCATTACTTAGAACTGGGTGCAGTGGTTTTTGCCTTGAAGATCTGGAGACATTACTTGTACGGTATCAAATGCACTAATTTCACTGATCATAAGAGTCTTCAGCATATCTTTGAGCAAAAAGAGCTGAACATGAGGCAGTGACGCTGGGTGGAATTGTTAAACGATTATGATTGTGCTATTAAGTATCACCCGGGAAAGCAAATGTGGTTGCTGATGCCTTAAGCGGAAAGGAAACTGCTAAGCCCAGACGAGTGCGAGCTTTACATCTTAAGATTAGCATTCACTTGCTTGAACAAATCAAGGAAGCTCAAACGGAGCTTTTAAAGAGGAAAATATTGGATCTTAATCCCTATGTGGATGGATAAACAGTTAGAAATGAAGTCCGATGGAATTCATTATTTTTGGATAGACTTTGGGTGCCTTCGTATGGAAATCTACGGGAATTGGTTTAAGTGAGAAATACAAATTGAAGTAATCTATACATCCTGGTTCCGACAAGATGTTCCATGATCTGAAGGTGCAATATGGTGGCCTTACATGAAGGAGGATGTAGCTAACTATGTGAGAAAGTTTTTGACCTGCTCTAAGGTGAAAGTTGAGTATCAAAAGCCATCTCAGTTACTGTAACAACCTGAAATTTCTTTATGGAAGTGGGAGCAAATCTCTATGGATTTCATTATGAAATTACCCATGACTCCTAGTGGACGTGACATGATATGGGTGATTGTAGATGAATTGACTAAGTCTGCTCACTTCTTAGCAATCAAGGAAATGGAAAAAAGGATAAGTTAACTAGGATCTAATTAAAGGAAGTGGTCTCTCTGCATGGTGTACCGATTTCGATCATTTTGGATCGTGATGCCCGTTTTACGTCTATTTTTGGTAGTCATCACAGAAATCTTTGGGTACACACTTAGACATGAGTACTGCGTACCATCCCCACACTGACGGACAGAGCAAGCGCACTATACAAACCTTGGAAGACATGTTACGAGCATGTGTAATAGATTTCGAGAACAATGGGAAATTCATTTGCCCTTGGTGGAATTTTCTTACAATAATAGCTACCATACCAGTATTAAAGCGACACCATTTGAGGCGTTGTATGGGTGAAAATGTAGATCACCAGTTTGTTGGCAGAAGTTAGTGATAGTCAATTGGCTGGCTCCAAATTGGTACATGAGACTACTGAAAATATAGTACACATACGAAACCGTATGGCCACAGCCCGAGATAGACAAAAGAGTTACGCTGATAAGCGAAGAAAACCTCCAGAATTCCAAGCAGGAGACAAGGTTTTGTTAAAGGTCTCACCATGGAAAGGTGTGATCCGTTTTGGCAAATGAGGTAAACTTAACCCGCGATATGTTGGACCGTTCGAGATCTTAGAAAAAATTGGTCCGGTGGCATACCGATTAATGCTACCTGACTCGTTGAGTGGAATTCATGATGTTTTCCATGTCTTGAATCTAAAGAAGTGCTTATCTGACGAGACCTTGATTGTACAGCTCGAGGTACAAGTAGACGAGCAATTGCGATTCATTGAAGAACCAGTGGAGGTAATGGACCGAGAGGTCAAGACCTTGAAACAGAGCAAGATCCCTATTGTTAAAGTTCGCTAGAACTCAAGACGTGGATAGGAGTTCACGTGGGAACGTGAGGATCAGATGAAGCTCAAGTATTCTAATTTGTTTGAAACAACGACTACTACCGACAAAGGTAATGATTAAATTTCGATACGAAATTTCTTTTAACATGGGATGATGTGACAACTCACTCAAAACTCCCCCGATCTTCTTATGCCAATGCAGTAGACCAGTGATGTAAACACACCATCTAACACAATTTTCAAAATAAAAATTCTTTCAACATGGGGATAATGTGACATCTGGTAAATTTTCATTACCAAACTCCGTTAGTTCTGTTAGGTCTTGCATACACATGTCGTGAGCACACACTAGTTGTCGTTGAATGTTGGTGACTTAATAACAATTATCTATGATAAACAAATAATAATCAAATTAATAATTTTTTTTATTAATTTGTGGTTATGTGATTTATGGATTTAAATTTTACTTGTATTTTACTTGATAACGTGACTATGCGTAATATATATATATATATTTCATGAGTTTGTTATTAGCTATAATGGAGTTGGTAATGGAAAAGTACCGGATATCATATTATCCCTGTGTTAAAGAATTTTCGTCTCGAAAATTGTGTTACATGGTTGAGTTACATCACTAGTGTACTGCACTGGCATAAGAAAATCGAGTGAGTTTTGGGTGAGTTATCACATCATCCCCATATTGAAAAAAAATTTTGTCTCGAAATTTAATCATTACCTTTGTCGGTAGTAGTCGTTGTTTCAAACAAATGAGGATACTTGAGTTTTATCTGATCCTCAAGTTCCCACGTGAACTCCGCTCCACTTCTTGAGTTCTAGCGAATTTTGACAGTAGGGATCTTGCTCTGTTTCAAGGTCTTGACCTCTTAGTACATTACCTCAACTGATTCTTCAATGAATCGCAATTGCTCATCTACTTTTACTTCCTCAAGTGGTACAATCAAGGTCTTGTCAGATAAGCACTTCTTCAGATTCAATACCTGGAAAACATCATGAATTCCACTCAACGAGTCAGGTAGCATTAATCGGTATGCCACCGGGTAAATTCCTTCCAAGATCTCGAACGGTCCAACATATCGCGGGGTAAGCTTACCTCGTTTGCCAAAACGGATCACACCTTTCCATGGTTAGACCTTAACAAAACCTTGTCTCCCACTTGGAACTCTAGAGGTTTTCTTCACGTATCAGCGTAACTCTTTTGTTTGTCTCGGGCTGCGGCCATACGGTTTCGTATTTGTACTATCTTCTTGGTAGTCTCATGTACCAATTTGGGGCCAATCAATGACTATTACCAACTTCTGCCCAACAAACTGGTGATCTACACTTTCGCCAATACAATGCCTAAAATGGTGCTGCTTTAATACTTGTATGGTAACTAATATTGTAAAAAGATTCCGCTAAGGGCAAAAGAATTTCCCAATTGGCTCGAAATCTATTACACATGCTTGTAACATGTCTTACAAGGTTTGTATAGTGCGTTCGCTCTGTCCGTCGGTCTGGGGATGGCACGCAGTACTCATGTCTAAGCGTGTACCCAAAGATTACTGTAATGACTACAAAAAATGAGAGGTAAAACGGGCATCAGGATCCAAAATGATTGAAATCAGTACTCCATGCAGATAGACCACTTACTTCAAGTATATCTGAGTTAACTTATCCATTTTGTCTGTTTCCTTTATTACCAAGAAAGTGAGTAGAGTTAGTCAATCTATCCACAATCACCCATATCATGTCACGTCCACTAAGAGTCCTAGTTAATTTGGTAATGAAATCCATAGAGATTTGCTCCCAGTTCCATAAAGGAATTTCAGGTTATTGTAGTAACCCAGATGGCTTTTGATACTCAACTTTCACCTTAGAGCAGGTCAAACACTTGCTCATATAGGTAGCTACATCCTCCTTCATGTGAGGCCACCAATAGTGCACCTTCAGATCATGGCACATCTTGTCAGAACCAGGATGTATAGAGTAATTGGATTAGTGTTCCTCACTCATAACCAATTCTCGTAGATTTCCATATGAAGGTACCCAAAGTCTATCCGTAAAGTAATAAATTCCATCAGACTTTATTCCATTTGTTTGTCCATCACGTAGGGATTAAGATCCAATGTTTTCCTCTTTAAAAGCTCACGTCTGAGCTTCCTTGATTTGTTTAGGAAATGAGTGCTACTCGTAAGCTACAAAGCTCGCTCTTGTTTGGGCTTAGCAGTTCCTTTCTGCTTAAGGCATCATCAACCACATTTGCCTTTCCCGGGTGGTACTTAAAAGCGCAATCATAATCATTCAATAACTCCAAGCGCAATCATAATCATTCAATAACTCCACCTAATGCCGCTGCCTCATATTCAGCTCTTTTGCTGAAAGATACGTTGAAGGCTCTTTTGATCGGTGTAATAGTGCATTTGGTACCGTAAAAATAATGTCTCCAAATCTTCAAAGGCAAAAACCACTGCACCCAGTTTCAAGTCATGGGTGGTATAGTTCTTCTCGTGTACCTTCAGTTTTCTTGAGGTGTAGGTTATCACATTATCACGTTGCATCAAGACATAACCGAGTCCTTGGATAGAAGCATTGTAGTAAACGACAAAATCATCACAACCTTCTGGTAGTGCAAATATCGGTGCGCTACAAAGCTTCTGTTTCAGCAACCGGAAAGCTTCTTCTTGACTCTCTCCCACCTAAAAAACGATACCTTTATGAGTCAAGGCAGTGAGAGGTTGAGCAATTTTTAAAAATCCCTCAATGAAGCGTCGATAGTATCCTGCGAGTCCAAGGAATTGACGTATCTTACTAGGCGTTTAAGAACCGACCATTTCTTAATTGTTTCCACCTTTATAGGATCTACATGGATTCCTTTCTCATTCATAATGTTACCTAAAAATTGCACCTCTCGTATCCAGAAATCACACTTAGAGAATTTAGCATATAATTGTTCTCTTTTCAACATGCTCTTCGTGTTCCTCCTTAGACTTGGAATAAATCAATATGTCATCGATAAACATAATAACAAATTGGTTGAGGTAGGCTTTCTACACATGGTTCATGACATCCATGAACACCACTGATGTTTTACTTAACCCAAACGTCATGACCAAGAATTCATAATGGCCACAGCGAGTCCTGAATGCTGTCTTCGAGATGTCTTCTTCTCAGACTGTCAACTAATGATAACCAGACCTTAAATCAATCTTAGAATAGTAACTGGATCCCTGGAGTTGATCAAACCGATCATCAATACGAGGTAGAGGGTAACTGTTCTTGACTGTGACCTTGTTCAACTCCTTGTAGTCAATGCATATCCGAAATGTGCCATCCTTCTTCTTAACAAACAAGACAGGGGCTCCCCAAGGTGATGAGCTAGGTTGGATGAACCCCTTATCCATTAGCTCCTGAAGCTATGCTGTCAATTCCTGTAACTCATTCGGTGCCAATTGATAAGGTGCTCTAGTGATTGGGACTGCTCCGGGAGTCAACTCAATCTAGAATTCCACTTGGCAATGAGGGGTAGTCCAGGCAGATCCACTGGAAATACCTCTGGAAAGTCATGAACCATCAGAATGTTCTCTATCTTTTCTCCTCTTGTTGCTCGTTAGTTACAAGGGCTAATATGACTAAGCGTAGCCACTTTTACGCTTTCATGAATGAGATGATACCTATCACATCACCACTCTTCACGCCTTTAACTAAAATAATTTCTCCACCCATGAGTGGAATACAAATGACCTTCTCATGACAAATGACCTCTTCCTGCTTCTCGGACAGCCAATCCATGCCCACAACCACATTGAAACTCCCAAGTGTAATAGGTATAAGATTGAAATCAGTATGACCAGCAAGTTCTATATTACAACCCTTAAAGATGTGTGTAATGAAGATTTGCTTACCATCAGCTAATTGTACGATATACTTAGACTCTAACGTAGAAGGCATATCACTTAAGAGACTACTAAACTTAGTGGAGATAAAACTTCTATCGGCTATAGTGTCAAATAGTACAGTAGCAAAATGACCATTAACAGGAAATTTACTAGTAATAGTAGTAGGGTCGTTTAGAGACTCACCTGAACCCATAACAAAGGCTCTGCCCTTGGTTCCACCATTGTTACCACCATTGTTGTCACCAATACCAGTGTTAGTGTTGTTGTTTCGATTGTTCCCAGCACCATTGCCATTCTTCTTCAACTAAGGGCAGTTCCTCTTGAAATGCCCTTCTTTTACTCACTCAAAGCAGCCTTTGGCATTTCCTATGTTTGTTGTGGCTTATTCATCAATTCGCCATGGTAGTCTTCTGTTGCGTGCCCTAGCGCCATATCTCTAACACTTGAAGTTGTCACACTTGCTGTTGTGATGGTAGTTGCATCGGTTATATTTAGGATGCTCCCCACATATCCTCCTTGTCCTTGGTTAGTGGTGGCTGTTTGATTGAAGCTTCGGTTGTTGTCAAACTTCTTCGGTTGTTACCGATGTTGTTGTTGCTACTGGTTGCTTGAAGTTGAACCCTTGTTGCTAGAACCATCCCATTTGCATTTGTTGTCTGGTACGCTCGCCATCTCACCCGTTTAGGTAGTTACCCTGTTCCACTGCTTGGTCGGTTAGCTTGTGAGCCAACCGAATTGCCTGGTGAATTGTTGTGAGGTTGAAGGCAGTAACCATGCTTTGGATTTCAAGAACCAAACCACGTATATAAACTCTATCCTTTTGTGCATTAGGGTCACCATCCGGAGGCATAATGTCGCTAGCTCATGAGACCTTGTAGTATAGGCCTCAATCTCGAAACCCTGCATCTTCAGCTGCCATAGCTCCATTTCTAACTTTTGCACCTTATGACGAGGGCAATACTCCTTAGTCATCATTGTCTTAAACTCATCCCAGGGTAGGTTGTTTGCCATCACCTAACCCAACATTTGCACTAGTCATTCCACAAGGAGAGTGTTACGCCTTCTAGGGTCCTTGTTGCGTATTTTACTTGATCAGCCAGCTGGCAGTTGCATATGGTGAAGACTGACTCCGTCTTCTCAAACCACCTCATCAGTCCCACAGCCCCTTCAGCTCCACTTTAGGTATGGGGCTTGTAATCCATAAAGGATTTATAGGTATAGGGTGGGGGTCCTGTTCCAACAAACCAAATATATTTTAACGGTTTAAACAAGCAACTAGAGGTTTGTCAAGTCACTTGTATCATTTACCTACTGGTACTGCAGCGTGCATTGCAGCCACTGCCGCCTACACATGCTCATTTATTAGAGAAGCCGGTTCTGTGAGGGTCATGTTCACTACTCCCGCTCCACGTCCACGTCCAGCGCCATGTCCACGTCCAGCGCCATGTCATGTCCAGCGCCACGTCATGTCCAGCTCCACATCCATGGCCACCTCCTCTTCCAACTCCTTCCATTTCATTTTCATTACATTCAAACACAGTAATGAGCAACATCTAACACATTAATCTCATTGAAGCATAGTAAATAATAAGGAAACAATGAAGTTCATCAACCACAACATTTTAACAAAATAAAATAATAATCAAAGATAAATAGATTGTAAGTAACTCACAAAAATTCAATCAATGTCAAAATTTCTAGTTTTTCAGTTGGGTGGGAAACAACCTTCCCACATAGGTTTTAAAAAAAACTCCATGCTGTCCAAGTCAGATAAAATGTAGAAACTCAGTCTACCACTTCAGACCCATCACTGTCATCCTCCTCTCCTGCCGATGCTTCCTTACATTCTTCTTATTCTTCCTGAGGCTCCTTCATTGGGGCCTCCTTAGGTTCGAGTTGGTTTTCTAGCTGGACTATACGTATTGAAGCCTCTTGTAGTTGATTTCCGATCATGTTCAAAGAAGCAGTCATTGCAGCAACCTGCTCACTTAGGGCCTGAATCTCCCCGACATGCCCATCCTGTTGTCCCTGCACATTGTGCCATGAGTCTTCTATCTCGTCATACAACCTGCCGATCGTGCAAATTCTCAAACTCATCTATAACGCCCCGAAATTCCTGAAGCAAGCCATTTAATAATAATGGGCTTTTAAGGGTTAATAAAAAAATATAAGTTAGTGGGCTATGGACTAAATTAACCCTAATGGGCTATGTTTTGATGGTTTAAGGGCCCTTAATCAACCCTTAAACATGCATGATCAGCCTCCATCCCATCATTTGCAACCCTAGCTCCCAAGTTTTTGGAGAGAGAAAGTAGAGTGAGAAAGTGAAGAAAAACCCAAGAACTTGGTGTGCTATTGTGGAAGAGATTGAAGATCTGGGTGTTGGAGCTTCAAACACAAGAAAGGAGCAACAAATCAAGGTAAGAATCATCATCCAAACATCCCTTTAGAATAGATCCGGATTTTTAGGGTTTTGGGTTCAAAAAGTTCAAAGAAATACATAAAGGTCAAATTTTTACGTATGAAAACGTGTAAAAAGGTTAGATATGGTTTCATGGATGGTAAACCAAGGATTTAGACGTAAAAAGTTAAGATTTTGGGTTAAAAACGGGCTGGTTCGTCATTTTATGCATCCAGCGAAACTGTGAGCCCGACTAGCGAAATTGTACATTCAACCAACGAAACTGTCCCTTCAACCAGCGAATCTGCTGTTATCGAGAGAACCATTAAGACTTAGCGAATCTAGGAAATTCCAACAAAAGTTGGGCGCTCATGGCAGCGAATCTGTCCAGCGAAACTGGCAGAAGTGCTGCCCAGCGAAACTGGTAGCGAAACTGGCAGCGAAACTGTCAGCGAAATTGTGAAGAAAATGACATTTTGTGTATTAACTCCGTGCAGCTCGTGTATTCGGACTATAGCTTAAGTAACTCAGAATTGAAGCTATTTTGCTAAGTTTAGGTGAGTTCCAGACCCCTCCTTTACCTGTTTTTAATGTTTTGGGGTGATATGCATACTAAAATACATACTTTTATGATTACGGTTTTTAAGACCTTTATCAAGAAAATAAAATTTTCTAAAGTAAAATGTGCCATTTAAATAGTTCAAAATAATTTTGGGTGCGCTCCCGGACCCCGCTATCAGCGGCTGCCGCCCCCGAACCCCCGCTGTTCCGCGGAGGGTCGGTTATCTGGTTTATCTCTCATTGTTGATGAACTGTGAATGCTTAGACTAAGAGTTGCTTCTATTATGTGTTAAGTGTATGTGAAAACTAAAGATATAAGTGAAACTTAAAGAACTGTTATTGGGCCCATAACGTGTACCTTGATAAAGTAAAGCCTTGCAAGCTATTGATAAAGGAGGGTTGCATCTGTTGTGCCCTCACGATGATAAAGTAAAGGCTCAAATAGGCAGGTCAGTAAGGCCTGGATTGGCATGACAATAATGGCCTGTTTGGGTACGACAGTAAGGCCTAAATTGGCGTGTCGGTAAAGTCCTGTGTTTATCATAGGCACCGATAGTAACTGAGAATTGACGGATAAGGAAGAGTAATAATTAATAAGCAATAGTAAAGCATTGAAAAAGCGATAATACGTCTGTATCAATGTTCTGATAAATGATTATTATTTTCAAATGTTAAAGTTAATACCTCTTACAAAAGTTATTTAACAAAGTAAACCTAGAATTCACTCAGCGAAGCTGACTTTTCATGCATATTAGTTAACAGGTGAGCGTTAGGGCTTATGGGGTGGGAGCATGGATCTGAAGTTTCTTGGCATCTAAAGACTGACATCCCTGATGAAGAAGAATATTAAGAGGCTTTTAAAGAGCATTTGATATTTAAAGACAATGTTTATATTAATTTAACTATGTTGTAATGAATTGCAATTACTAATACTTTTCCGCTGCAAATTATATATATATATATTATATATAATATATATATATATATATAATATATATATATAAATGAATGTTTTAAATCTATATTTTTGCTGTGAATGACCAACTGTGAGGTTTCCTGGGATCAGGGCCTTACATCATCCACATGCAGCCTATCATGCTGACATGCATTTCGTTTGTTTGCCTCCTGTCACAACATGCCAGGTGTGATGATGTTTGTGTTAGGATAATATTGCACCCATATGACCTCGAGTCACCCGGGTGGGGCTTGTCAGACCCAGTAGTACTACCCAAGATTTCCCGCTAATTACCATTATTAACGATCCAAAAGTTTGATGGCTTTCATGGTATGCTACACTATGTTATACTAACACAACTATATCAATGTAAAGCGTTTGTAAAATAAAGCAGCATGCCATCTCCCCATAAAGGAATAGGTAAAAATAGTGGGGCATGGACTCACCTGGTGTGCACACGAGCAACACGCAAAGCAATTAAAGAGTAGGATGGTAACCATCAAAGATTACCTAGATCACGTAAGTTTGTAAGTACCAGACCAGAATAGCTAACTAGAACCTAAGTGCTTAAAAAAACACATTGACTCAAATGATTTTGAAAGGAAAGTCATTGTTGACCAAATTGGCTATTTGACCCGTTGGTGTCATGTTAAGTTGCCTACTTGTTCAAATCAATATATATCGCATTAATAGTTTTGTTTGTAAAGATTACCATACTAACCATGTACATAAATCACATTATATGTTTAAACACCATAACACATTACCCAAGCATAGACTTGTGCTTTGTGCACCATGCTTGCACAGTTCCCAAGAAAACCTAAATTTGCCTAAATAGTTCATCAATTACCCAAATGACCCAAATCACATATTCTAACATATGTGACATCATTCATGGGTAATCTAGCATGCTCCTAACATCAAACCATGACCAAATTCACTAATTCATACAATTTGTACCAATAAAGTTTCCTTTTTGGGGGAAGTAGCATCCAAAAACCCAAATTTCATTAACTTTAATATATATTCACCAATAATATGCCTAGACTAGTTCATAGATACCATTCACACACATTAACCATACATAATTCACTAGAACATGTATCTTCATGATCCAAAAGTTACCATTTCGGGTAATTTATGAACAAGATACCAAATTTCACCCAATACTTGCATAATCATCATAAAACAACATCTATTGAACACAATTAACATCTTAAAATCATTAACAACGATCAATTGCAAAATCTCATGATCAAAAGTTACTATTTGAGTAAGGTATGAACTAGGTAATAAAAATCATGGATTTCTTGCACAAATCATCACAATCTAGCAACAATACATCCCTACGAACATCATCTCATCATCAAACAATCATCAATTCATCTCCACTAATTTTTGAACTAGGGTTTAACACAAATCAAAACTATAAAAATCTTGTTAGAAACTTACTTTTAGTGTGTGAAAATGATGATTAACACTTGCTTATCACTTGTACTGCTTGAATCACACTAGAAATTGATGCTTGTGTTTGCTCTTGATCACAAAATCGTGTAAAAGGGGGGGGAATGGGGGTTTCAGCTGATTGAGGGGGTTTGGGGGCTAGGATTGGCTTAATTTTCATAACTTTTAGTTTTATGCTAATTACAAAGTAACCCTCCTTGTTATATTTGTAAAACTAATCTTTTTAAACACTTTTTAATACTTCTAACTACAAAACTCATATATTATTATTTAATAATAATCATATATTTTTACCTAGCAACATAAATGTGTTATGGTGTTTAAATAGATAATGTGATTTATGTACATGGTTAGTATGGTAATCTTTGCAAACCAAACTGTTAATGCGATATAATATTGATTTGAACAAGTAGGTAACTTTACATGTCACCAACGGGTCCGACGAGTCAACTTGGTCAATGTGACTTTCCTTTCAAAATCATTTAAGTCAATATGCTTCTTAAGCACTTAGGTTCTGGTTAGTTGTTCTGGTCTGGTACTTACAAAAACTTACATGATCTAGGTAATCTTTGACGGTTGGCCTTCCTACTCATTAATTGCTTTGCTTGTTTGCTCGGTGCACACTAGGTGAGTTCATGCCCCACTGTTTTTACTTACTTCCTTTTTAGGGAAGATGACATACTGTTTTATTTTACAAACGCTTTACATTGATATAGTTTTGTTAGTATAAAATAGTTTAGCATACCATGAAAGCCTCACACTTTTGGATCGTTAATAATGATAACTAGCGGGGAAATCTTGGGTAATACTACTAGGTCTAACAAGCCCCACCCGTGTGACTCGAGGTCACACAGGTGTAATATTGTCTTAAACACAAACATTGTCATAACCTTGTATGTCGTGACGAGAGGCAAACAAACTAAACGCATGTCAGTTTCGATCGTGAAATTGCTATGCTGTTACTTACGAAACTAGACTAGCTATCTGTTTCAGCACACTACTTATGTTTTATTAACTGTTACTGTTTATGCTTAAAGTCAAATCTTGAACTCACCAACTATTGCGTTGACTCTTTTATTATGCTATTCTCAGGTCGAGGTTAGTTGCAGCCTGTAGGAGCATGCACGGGTCAAGCATATATTTAGAACTAATAACATTTACATTTTGAATGGTTTACATTTGGTTTAAATTATGGTTTGTCATGTTGTTTTTCCAAGTTACATTTTCAGCACTTTGGATTTGAAATATTTACAAAAGGCTTCCCCATGGATTTAACGTTATGAACTCTGTTTGGTTTTAAAAATGTCCTATATAGTGTCGTTCAGAGTAGGTAATGACTTAGATCCTGGTTTGTTCACACACCTCGCGATATAAACCCCGCACGTGGAAATTGAGGGTGTGATAGATTGGTATAATAGCCATTGGTTATATGGAACTAGGTTGCATACACACTAGTCTATAACCCGCACCATTTGTTAGTTCCTCATTACCTGTCCTTTACTGAATACTCATTGGCACGCACATCACGTACCCTGCTGTATGACATCATCATCATCTTCATCCCCTACACTACATAGGGTGGGAAAGGAACCCGAGGTTCCTACTAACTCTGCTCATACTAGGGCACTAGATCTCAATCACCTATATATATGCCTGACACGTATCACCTTGGTGAACCTGTGATTGACGGGACATGTCAGATCCTCATAATCAGGCATGGTATCACACCACACTTATCTAGATGTTAGAGAAGGAGCACGTTCCCTATATATTCCCTCTTTTAAGCAAAGATCCTGAGTTATTACCTACCTGTACTCCTACTAAAGTTATAGCTGCTATGGTGGCCTCGTATGAAAGGCTGCGACGAGACCTTGTGGATGAGTGTGAGAGTTTGCACGATCGACATACTTACATCAACAGGTTGTATGAAGAGATGGAAGACTCATGGCATAAATTGCAGAGACGACAGGATAGGCATGCCGGGGAGATTCCGGCCCTACGTGAACAGGTTGCCGCAGTGACTGCTTCTTTGAACTTGACCTGAAATCAACTACACAAGGCTTCAATGCATATAGTCCAGCTAGAAAACTAGCTCGAACCTGAGGTGGCCCCGATGGAGGAGACTCAAGAAGAACTAGAAGAACCTGAGAAGGCACCCACAGGAGAGGAGGACGACACTAATGGGTCTAAAGTGGTAGACTGAGTTTCTAAATTTTATTTGACTGGACTGCATAGTGTTTTTTTTAAAACCTAAGTGGGAAGGGTTGTTTCCCACCTAACTAAAAAACTAGAAATTTTGACATTGATTGAATATTTTGCGAGTTAGTTACAATCTATTTATCTTTGATTATTATTTTAGTTATAAATGTTGTGGTTGATGAACTTCATTATTTCCTTATTATTTACTATACTTCAATGAGATTAATGTGTTAGATGTTGCTCATTACTGTGTTTATGAATGTAAAGTGAAAATGGAAGGAATTGGAAGAGGACGTGGCTGGGGACGTGGCGCTGGACGTGGATGTGGCGTGGGAGTAGTGAACATGACCCCCGTGGAACTGGCTTCTCTGATAAATGAACATGTGCAGGCGGCAGTGGCTGCGGTGCACGCTGCACAACCAGCAGGTAAATGATACAAGTGACTTGACAAATACTCTAGTTGCTTGTTTACATCGTTAAACTAGATGTTTTGGTTTGTTGGAACATGACCCCCACATGTACCTACAAATCCTTTATGGATTGCAAGCCCAATACCTACAGTGGAGCTGAAGGGCTGTGGGACTGGTGCAGTGGTTTGAAAAGACGGAGTCAGTCTTCGCCAAATGCAACTACCCTCGGGCTGATAAAGTAAAGTACGCAACAAGGACCCTAGAAGGCGCAAACACTCTCCTGGTGTAATGACCAGGTGCAAATGTTGGGTTAGGTGATGGCAAACAACCTATCCTGGTATGAGTTTAAGATAATGATGACTGAGGAGTATTGCCCTCGTGATGAGGTGCAAAAGTTGGAAATGGAGTTGTTGCAGCTGAAGATGCAGAGTTTCAAGATTAAGGCCTATATTACCAGGTCTCATGAGCTGGCGACATTATGCCCCAGGATGGTGACCCTGATTCACATAAGGATAGAGTTATATTTACGTGGTTTGGTTCCTAAAACAAAGCATGGTTATTGTCACTATCCCCACAACAATTCAGCGGACGATTCGGTTGGCTCATAAGTTGACCGACCAGGAAGTGGAACAGGGTAAACTGCCTAAACGGGGTGTGGTGGCAAGTGTACCAGACAACAAATGCAAATGGGATGGTTCAAGCAACAACGGTTTGACTTCAGGCAACCAATAGCAACAACAACATCAACAACAACCGAGGAAGTTTGACAACAACCGAAGCTTCAATGAAACATCCACCACTAACCAAGGACAAGGAGGATACGCGAGTAATCATCCTATATGTAACGATACAACTACCATCACACTGGTAAGTGTGACAACTTCAAGTGTCAGAGATATGGGAAGCTAGGGCACACATCGAAAGACTACCATGGCGAATTAATGAAGAAGCCACAACAAACACAGGAAACACCAAAGGCTGCTTTGAGTGTGGAAAAGAAGGGCATTACAAGAAGAACTGCCCTCAGTTGAAGAAGAATAGAAAGGGTGTTGGAAACAATGGAAACGACAACAACACTGGTAATGGTGACAACAATGGTGGTAAAAATGGTGGAGCCAAGGGGAGAGACTTTGTTATGGGTTTAGGGAGGCTCTAGTTACTATTAAATCATAATGGCATTTTGCTACTGTACTATTACACACTGGAGCCGATAGAAGTTTTATCTCCACCAGGTTAAGTAGTCTCTTAAGTGATATACCTTCTACGTTAGAGTCTAAGTATACTGTAGAATTAGCTGATGGTAAGTGAATCTTTGTTACATGCATCCTTAAGGGTCGCAAGATAGAACTTGTTGGTAATACCTTTGATATCGATCTTATGCCTGTTACACTTGGGAGTTTTGATGTGGTCTTGGGCATGGATTGGCTGTCCGAGAAGCAGGTGGAGGTCATTTGTCACAAGAAGGTCATTCATATTCCTCTCATGGATAAAGAAATTCTTTCAGTTAAAGGCGAGAAGAGTGGTGCTGTGAAGGTATCATTATCCATGAAGGCGCAGAAGTGGCTATGCAAGGGTCGTTTAGCCATACTAGCCCTTGTAACTAACAAGCAGCAAGAGGAGAAGACGATAGAGAACATTCCGGTGGTTCATACTTTCAAGAGGGTTTCCAGAGGATCTGCCTGGACTACCCCCTCATCGCCAAGTGGAATTCCATATTGAGTTGACTTCCGGAGCAGCCCCATCGATAGAGCACCTTATCACTTGGCACTGAATGAGTTACAGGAATTGTCGGCGTAGCTTCAGGATCTATGGATAAGGGGTTCATCCAACCTATCTCATCACCTTGGGGAGCCCCTGTCTTGTTTGTTAAGAAGAAGGATGACACATTTCGGATGTGCATTGACTATACGAAGTTGAACAAGGTCACAGTCAAGAACGGTACCCTCTACCTCATATTGATGATCTGTTTGATCAAATCCAGGGATCCAGTTACTATTCTAAGATTGATTTAAGGTCTGGTTATCATCAGTTAAGAGTTAGAGAAGAAGACATCTCGAAGACAACATTCAGGACTCGCTATGGCCATTATGAATTCTTGGTCATGCCATTTGGCTTGACTAATGCACCAGCGATTTTAACAGATCTCATGAACCATGTGTGCAAACCCTACCTCGACCAATTTGTTATTGTGTTTATCGATGACATATTGATCTATTCCAAGACTAAGGAGGAACACGAAGAGCACCTACGGTTGATCTTAGAACTGTTGAAAAGAGAACAATTATTTGCTAAATTCTCTAAATGCGATTTCTGGATACGAGAGGTGGAAGCAATTAAGAATTAAGAATAGATCGGTGGAAGCAATTAAGAATTGGTGGAAGCAATTAAGGTGGAAGCAATTAAGAATTAAGAATTGGTCGATGTAAATTCTCAAAATGAATGAGAAAGGAATCCATGTAGATCCTACGAAGTTGGAAGCAATTAAGAATTGATCGGTTCCTAAGACGCCCAGTGAGATACGTCAATTCCTTGGACTGGCAGGATACTATTGACGCTTCATTGAGGGATTATCAAAAATCGCTCAACCTCTCACTTCCTTGACTCATAAAGGTATCGCGTTTAGATGGGGAGAGAGTCAGGAAGAAGCCTTCTAGTTACTGAAACAAAAGCTTTGTAGCACACCAATATTAGCATTACCAAAAGGAAGTGATGATTTCATCGTTTACTGTGATGCTTTTATCCAGGGACTCAGTTGTGTCTTGATGCAACATGACAAGGTGATAGCCTAGCCTCGAGACAATGAAGGTGCACGAGAAAAACTATACCACCCATTACTTAGAACTGGGTGCAGTGGTTTTTGCCTTGAAGATCTGGAGACATTACTTGTACGGTATCAAATGCACTAATTTCACTGATCATAAGAGTCTTCAGCATATCTTTGAGCAAAAAGAGCTGAACATGAGGCAGTGACGCTGGGTGGAATTGTTAAACGATTATGATTGTGCTATTAAGTATCACCCGGGAAAGCAAATGTGGTTGCTGATGCCTTAAGCGAAAGGAAACTGCTAAGCCCAGACGAGTGCGAGCTTTACATCTTAAGATTAGCATTCACTTGCTTGAACAAATCAAGGAAGCTCAAACGGGAGCTTTTAAAGAGGAAATATTGGATCTTAATCCCTATGTGGGATGGATAAACAGTTAGAAATGAAGTCCGATGGAATTCATTATTTTATGGATAGACTTTGGGTGCCTTCGTATGGAAATCTACGGGAATTGGTTATAAGTGAGAAATACAAATTGAAGTAATCTATACATCCTGGTTCCGACAAGATGTTCCATGATCTGAAGGTGCAATATGGTGGCCTTACATGAAGGAGGATGTAGCTAACTATGTGAGAAAGTTTTGACCTGCTCTAAGGTGAAAGTTGAGTATCAAAAGCCATCTCAGTTACTGTAACAACCTGAAATTTCTTTATGGAAGTGGGAGCAAATCTCTATGGATTTCATTATGAAATTACCCATGACTCCTAGTGGACGTGACATGATATGGGTGATTGTAGATGAATTGACTAAGTCTGCTCACTTCTTAGCAATCAAGGAAATGGAAAAAAGGATAAGTTAACTAGGATCTAATTAAAGGAAGTGGTCTCTCTGCATGGTGTACCGATTTCGATCATTTTGGATCGTGATGCCCGTTTTACGTCTTATTTTTGGTAGTCATCACAGAAATCTTTGGGTACACACTTAGACATGAGTACTGCGTACCATCCCCACACTGACGGACAGAGCAAGCGCACTATACAAACCTTGGAAGACATGTTACGAGCATGTGTAATAGATTTCGAGAACAATTGGGAAATCATTTGCCCTTGGTGGAATTTTCTTACAATAATAGCTACCATACCAGTATTAAAGCGACACCATTTGAGGCGTTGTATGGGTGAAAATGTAGATCACCAGTTTGTTGGCAGAAGTTAGTGATAGTCAATTGGCTGGCTCCAAATTGGTACATGAGACTACTGAAAATATAGTACACATACGAAACCGTATGGCCACAGCCCGAGATAGACAAAAGAGTTACGCTGATAAGCGAAGAAAACCTCCAGAATTCCAAGCAGGAGACAAGGTTTGTTAAAGGTCTCACCATGGAAAGGTGTGATCCGTTTTGGCAAATGAGGTAAACTTAACCCGCGATATGTTGGACCGTTCGAGATCTTAGAAAAAATTGGTCCGGTGGCATACCGATTAATGCTACCTGACTCGTTGAGTGGAATTCATGATGTTTTCCATGTCTTGAATCTAAAGAAGTGCTTATCTGACGAGACCTTGATTGTACAGCTCGAGGTACAAGTAGACGAGCAATTGCGATTCATTGAAGAACCAGTGGAGGTAATGGACCGAGAGGTCAAGACCTTGAAACAGAGCAAGATCCCTATTGTTAAAGTTCGCTAGAACTCAAGACGTGGATAGGAGTTCACGTGGGAACGTGAGGATCAGATGAAGCTCAAGTATTCTAATTTGTTTGAAACAAGACTACTACCGACAAAGGTAATGATTAAATTTCGATACGAAATTTCTTTAACATGGGATGATGTGACAACTCACTCAAAACTCCCCCGATCTTCTTATGCCAATGCAGTAGACCAGTGATGTAACACAACCATCTAACACAATTTTCAAAATAAAAATTCTTTCAACATGGGGATAATGTGACATCTGGTAAATTTTCATTACCAAACTCCGTTAGTTCTGTTAGGTCTTGCATACACATGTCGTGAGCACACACTAGTTGTCGTTGAATGTTGGTGACTTAATAACAATTATCTATGATAAACAAATAATAATCAAATTAATAATTTTTTTTATTAATTTGTGGTTATGTGATTTATGGATTTAATTTTACTTGTATTTTACTTGATAACGTGACTATGCGTAATATATATATATATATTCATGAGTTTGTTATTAGCTATAATGGAGTTTGGTAATGGAAAAGTACCGGATATCATATTATCCCTGTGTTAAAGAATTTTCGTCTCGAAAATTGTGTTACATGGTTGAGTTACATCACTAGTGTACTGCACTGGCATAAGAAAATCGAGTGAGTTTTTGGGTGAGTTATCACATCATCCCCATATTGAAAGAAATTTTGTCTCGAAATTAATCATTACCTTTGTCGGTAGTAGTCGTTGTTTCAAACAAATGAGGATACTTGAGTTTTATCTGATCCTCAAGTTCCCACGTGAACTCCGCTCCACTTCTTGAGTTCTAGCGAATTTTGACAGTAGGGATCTTGCTCTGTTTCAAGGTCTTGACCTCTTAGTACATTACCTCAACTGATTCTTCAATGAATCGCAATTGCTCATCTACTTTTACTTCCTCAAGTGGTACAATCAAGGTCTTGTCAGATAAGCACTTCTTCAGATTCAATACCTGGAAACATCATGAATTCCACTCAACGAGTCAGGTAGCATTAATCGGTATGCCACCGGGTAAATTCCTTCCAAGATCTCGAACGGTCCAACATATCGCGGGGTAAGCTTACCTCGTTTGCCAAAACGGATCACACCTTTCCATGGTTAGACCTTTAACAAAACCTTGTCTCCCACTTGGAACTCTAGAGGTTTTCTTCACGTATCAGCGTAACTCTTTTGTTTGTCTCGGGCTGCGGCCATACGGTTTCGTATTTGTACTATCTTCTTGGTAGTCTCATGTACCAATTTGGGGCCAATCAATTGACTATTACCAACTTCTGCCCAACAAACTGGTGATCTACACTTTCGCCAATACAATGCCTAAAATGGTGCTGCTTTAATACTTGTATGGTAACTAATATTGTAAAAAGATTCGCTAAGGGCAAAAGAATTTCCCAATTGGCTCGAAATCTATTACACATGCTTGTAACATGTCTTACAAGGTTTGTATAGTGCGTTCGCTCTGTCCGTCGGTCTGGGGATGGCACGCAGTACTCATGTCTAAGCGTGTACCCAAAGATTACTGTAATGACTACAAAAAATGAGAGGTAAAACGGGCATCAGGATCCAAAATGATTGAAATCAGTACTCCATGCAGATAGACCACTTACTTCAAGTATATCTGAGTTAACTTATCCATTTTGTCTGTTTCCTTATTACCAAGAAGTGAGTAGAGTTAGTCAATCTATCCACAATCACCCATATCATGTCACGTCCACTAAGAGTCCTAGTTAATTTGGTAATGAAATCCATAGAGATTTGCTCCCAGTTCCATAAAGGAATTTCAGGTTATTGTAGTAACCCAGATGGCTTTTGATACTCAACTTTCACCTTAGAGCAGGTCAAACACTTGCTCATATAGGTAGCTACATCCTCCTTCATGTGAGGCCACCAATAGTGCACCTTCAGATCATGGCACATCTTGTCAGAACCAGGATGTATAGAGTAATTGGATTAGTGTTCCTCACTCATAACCAATTCTCGTAGATTTCCATATGAAGGTACCCAAAGTCTATCCGTAAAGTAATAAATTCCATCAGACTTTATTCCATTTGTTTGTCCATCCACGTAGGGATTAAGATCCAATGTTTTCCTCTTTAAAAGCTCACGTCTGAGCTTCCTTGATTTGTTTAGGAAATGAGTGCTACTCGTAAGCTACAAAGCTCGCTCTTGTTGGGCTTAGCAGTTCCTTTCTGCTTAAGGCATCATCAACCACATTGCCTTTCCCGGGTGGTACTTAAAAGCGCAATCATAATCATTCAATAACTCCAAGCGCAATCATAATCATTCAATAACTCCACCTAATGCCGCTGCCTCATATTCAGCTCTTTTTGCTGAAAGATACGTTGAAGGCTCTTTTGATCGGTGTAAATAGTGCATTTGGTACCGTAAAAATAATGTCTCCAAATCTTCAAAGGCAAAAACCACTGCACCCAGTTTCAAGTCATGGGTGGTATAGTTCTTCTCGTGTACCTTCAGTTTTCTTGAGGTGTAGGTTATCACATTATCACGTTGCATCAAGACATAACCGAGTCCTTGGATAGAAGCATTGTAGTAAACGACAAAATCATCACAACCTTCTGGTAGTGCAAATATCGGTGCGCTACAAAGCTTCTGTTTCAGCAACCGGAAAGCTTCTTCTTGACTCTCTCCCCACCTAAAAACGATACCTTTATGAGTCAAGGCAGTGAGAGGTTGAGCAATTTTTAAAAATCCCTCAATGAAGCGTCGATAGTATCCTGCGAGTCCAAGGAATTGACGTATCTTACTAGGCGTTTTAAGAACCGACCATTTCTTAATTGTTTCCACCTTTATAGGATCTACATGGATTCCTTTCTCATTCATATGTTACCTAAAAATTGCACCTCTCGTATCCAGAAATCACACTTAGAGAATTTAGCATATAATTGTTCTCTTTTCAACATGCTCTTCGTGTTCCTCCTTAGACTTGGAATAAATCAATATGTCATCGATAAACATAATAACAAATTGGTTGAGGTAGGCTTTCTACACATGGTTCATGACATCCATGAACACCACTGATGTTTTACTTAACCCAAACGTCATGACCAAGAATTCATAATGGCCACAGCGAGTCCTGAATGCTGTCTTCGAGATGTCTTCTTCTCAGACTGTCAACTAATGATAACCAGACCTTAAATCAATCTTAGAATAGTAACTGGATCCCTGGAGTTGATCAAACCGATCATCAATACGAGGTAGAGGGTAACTGTTCTTGACTGTGACCTTGTTTAACTCCTTGTAGTCAATGCATATCCGAAATGTGCCATCCTTCTTTAACAAACAAGACAGGGGCTCCCCAAGGTGATGAGCTAGGTTGGATGAACCCCTTATCCATTAGCTCCTGAAGCTATGCTGTCAATTCCTGTAACTCATTCGGTGCCAATTGATAAGGTGCTCTAGTGATTGGGACTGCTCCGGGAGTCAACTCAATCTAGAATTCCACTTGGCAATGAGGGGTAGTCCAGGCAGATCCACTGGAAATACCTCTGGAAAGTCATGAACCATCAGAATGTTCTCTATCTTTTTCTCCTCTTGTTGCTCGTTAGTTACAAGGGCTAATATGACTAAGCGTAGCCACTTTTACGCTTTCATGAATGAGATGATACCTATCACATCACCACTCTTCACGCCTTTAACTAAAATAATTTCTCCACCCATGAGTGGAATACAAATGACCTTCTCATGACAAATGACCTCTTCCTGCTTCTCGGACAGCCAATCCATGCCCACAACCACATTGAAACTCCCAAGTGTAATAGGTATAAGATTGAAATCAGTATGACCAGCAAGTTCTATATTACAACCCTTAAAGATGTGTGTAATGAAGATTTGCTTACCATCAGCTAATTGTACGATATACTTAGACTCTAACGTAGAAGGCATATCACTTAAGAGACTACTAAACTTAGTGGAGATAAAACTTCTATCGGCTATAGTGTCAAATAGTACAGTAGCAAAATGACCATTAACAGGAAATTTACTAGTAATAGTAGTAGGGTCGTTTAGAGACTCACCTGAACCCATAACAAAGGCTCTGCCCTTGGTTCCACCATTGTTACCACCATTGTTGTCACCAATACCAGTGTTAGTGTTGTTGTTTCGATTGTTCCCAGCACCATTGCCATTCTTCTTCAACTAAGGGCAGTTCCTCTTGAAATGCCCTTCTTTTACTCACTCAAAGCAGCCTTTGGCATTTCCTATGTTTGTTGTGGCTTATTCATCAATTCGCCATGGTAGTCTTCTGTTGCGTGCCCTAGCGTCCCATATCTCTAACACTTGAAGTTGTCACACTTGCTGTTGTGATGGTAGTTGCATCGGTTATATTTAGGATGCTTCCCCACATATCCTCCTTGTCCTTGGTTAGTGGTGGCTGTTTGATTGAAGCTTCGGTTGTTGTCAAACTTCTTCGGTTGTTACCGATGTTGTTGTTGCTACTGGTTGCTTGAAGTTGAACCCTTGTTGCTAGAACCATCCCATTTGCATTTGTTGTCTGGTACGCTCGCCATCTCACCCGTTTAGGTAGTTACCCTGTTCCACTGCTTGGTCGGTTAGCTTGTGAGCCAACCGAATTGCCTGGTGAATTGTTGTGAGGTTGAAGGCAGTAACCATGCTTTGGATTTCAAGAACCAAACCACGTATATATAACTCTATCCTTTTGTGCATTAGGGTCACCATCCGGAGGCATAATGTCGCTAGCTCATGAGACCTTGTAGTATAGGCCTCAATCTCGAAACCCTGCATCTTCAGCTGCCATAGCTCCATTTCTAACTTTTGCACCTTATGACGAGGGCAATACTCCTTAGTCATCATTGTCTTAAACTCATCCCAGGGTAGGTTGTTTGCCATCACCTAACCCAACATTTGCACCTAGTCATTCCACAAGGAGAGTGTTACGCCTTCTAGGGTCCTTGTTGCGTATTTTACTTGATCAGCCAGCTGGCAGTTGCATATGGTGAAGACTGACTCCGTCTTCTCAAACCACCTCATCAGTCCCACAGCCCCTTCAGCTCCACTTTAGGTATGGGGCTTGTAATCCATAAAGGATTTATAGGTATAGGGTGGGGGTCCTGTTCCAACAAACCAAAATATTTATTTTAACGGTTTAAACAAGCAACTAGAGTATTTGTCAAGTCACTTGTATCATTTACCTACTGGTACTACAGCGTGCATTGCAGCCACTGCCGCCTACACATGCTCATTTATTAGAGAAGCCGGTTCTGTGAGGGTCATGTTCACTACTCCCGCTCCACGTCCACGTCCAGCGCCATGTCCACGTCCAGCGCCATGTCATGTCCAGCGCCACGTCATGTCCAGCTCCACATCCATGGCCACCTCCTCTTCCAACTCCTTCCATTTCATTTTACATTCATAAACACAGTAATGAGCAACATCTAACACATTAATCTCATTGAAGCATAGTAAATAATAAGGAAACAATGAAGTTCATCAACCACAACATTTATAACCAAAATAATAATCAAAGATAAATAGATTGTAAGTAACTCACAAATATTCAATCAATGTCAAAATTTCTAGTTTTTCAGTTGGGTGGGAAACAACCCTTCCCACATAGGTTTTAAAAAAAACTCCATGCTGTCCAAGTCAGATAAAATGTAGAAACTCAGTCTACCACTTCAGACCCATCACTGTCATCCTCCTCTCCTGCCGATGCTTCCTTACATTCTTCTTATTCTTCCTGAGGCTCCTTCATTGGGGCCTCCTTAGGTTCGAGTTGGTTTTCTAGCTGGACTATACGTATTGAAGCCTCTTGTAGTTGATTTCCGATCATGTTCAAAGAAGCAGTCATTGCAGCAACCTGCTCACTTAGGGCCTGAATCTCCCCGACATGCCCATCCTGTTGTCCCTGCACATTGTGCCATGAGTCTTCTATCTCGTCATACAACCTGCCGATCGTGCAAATTCTCAAACTCATCTATAACGCCCCGAAATTCCTGAAGCAAGCCATTTAATAATAATGGGCTTTTAAGGGTTAATAAAAAAAATATAAGTTAGTGGGCTATGGACTAAATAACCCTAATGGGCTATGTTTTGATGGGTTTAAGGGCCCTTAATCAACCCTTAAACATGCATGATCAGCCTCCATCCCATCATTTGCAACCCTAGCTCCCAAGTTTTTGGAGAGAGAAAGTAGAGTGAGAAAGTGAAGAAAAACCCAAGAACTTGGTGTGCTATTGTGGAAGAGATTGAAGATCTGGGTGTTGGAGCTTCAAACCACAAGAAAGGAGCAACAAATCAAGGTAAGAATCATCATCCAAACATCCCTTTAGAATAGATCCGGATTTTTAGGGTTTGGGTTCAAAAAGTTCAAAGAAATACATAAAGGTCAAATTTTTACGTATGAAAACGTGTAAAAAGGTTAGATATGGTTCATGGATGGTAAACCAAGGATTTAGACGTAAAAAGTTAAGATTTTGGGTTAAAAACGGGCTGGTTCGTCATTTTTATGCATCCAGCGAAACTGTGAGCCCGACTAGCGAAATTGTACATTCAACCAACGAAACTGTCCCTTCAACCAGCGAATCTGCTGTTATCGAGAGAACCATTAAGACTTAGCGAATCTAGGAAATTCCAACAAAAGTTGGGCGCTCATGGCAGCGAATCTGTCCAGCGAAACTGGCAGAAGTGCTGCCCAGCGAAACTGGTAGCGAAACTGGCAGCGAAACTGTCAGCGAAATTGTGAAGAAAATGACATTTTGTGTATTAACTTCCGTGCAGCTCGTGTATTCGGACTATAGCTTAAGTAACTCAGAATTGAAGCTATTTTGCTAAGTTTAGGTGAGTTCCAGACCCCTCCTTTACCTGTTTTTAATGTTTTGGGGTGATATGCATACTAAAATACATACTTTTATGATTACGGTTTTTAAGACCTTTTATCAAGAAAATAAAATTTTCTAAAGTAAAATGTGCCATTTAAATAGTTCAAAATAATTTTGGGTGCGCTCCCGGACCCCGCTATCAGCGGCTGCCGCCCCCGAACCCCCGCTGTTCCGCGGAGGGTCGGTTATCTGGTTTATCTCTCATTGTTGATGAACTGTGAATGCTTAGACTAAGAGTTTGCTTCTTATTATGTGTTAAGTGTATGTGAAAACTAAAGATATAAGTGAAACTTAAAGAACTGTTATTGGGCCCATAACGTGTACCTTGATAAAGTAAAGCCTTGCAAGCTATTGATAAAGGAGGGTTGCATCTGTTGTGCCCTCACGATGATAAAGTAAAGGCTCAAATAGGCAGGTCAGTAAGGCCTGGATTGGCATGACAATAATGGCCTGTTTGGGTACGACAGTAAGGCCTAAATTGGCGTGTCGGTAAAGTCCTGTGTTTATCATAGGCACCGATAGTAACTGAGAATTGACGGATAAGGAAGAGTAATAATTAATAAGCAATAGTAAAGCATTGAAAAAGCGATAATACGTCTGTATCAATGTTCTGATAAATGATTATTATTTTCAAATGTTAAAGTTAATACCTCTTACAAAAGTTATTTAACAAAGTAAACCTAGAATTCACTCAGCGAAGCTGACTTTTCATGCATATTAGTTAACAGGTGAGCGTTAGGGCTTATGGGGTGGGAGCATGGATCTGAAGTTTCTTGGCATCTAAAGACTGACATCCCTGATGAAGAAGAATATTAAGAGGCTTTTAAAGAGCATTTGATATTTAAAGACAATGTTTATATTTTAATTTAACTATGTTGTAATGAATTGCAATTACTAATACTTTTCCGCTGCAATATATATATATATATATATATATATATATATATATATATATATATATATATATATATATATAAAATGAATGTTTTAAATCTATATTTTGCTGTGAATGACCAACTGTGAGGTTTCCTGGGATCAGGGCCTTACATCATCCACATGCAGCCTATCATGCTGACATGCATTTCGTTTGTTTGCCTCCTGTCACAACATGCCAGGTTGTGATGATGTTTGTGTTTAGGATAATATTGCACCCATATGACCTCGAGTCACCCGGGTGGGGCTTGTCAGACCCAGTAGTACTACCCAAGATTTCCCCGCTAATTACCATTATTAACGATCCAAAGTTTGATGGCTTTCATGGTATGCTACACTATGTTATACTAACACAACTATATCAATGTAAAGCGTTTGTAAAATAAAGCAGCATGCCATCTCCCCCATAAAGGAAATAGGTAAAAATAGTGGGGCATGGACTCACCTGGTGTGCACACGAGCAAAACACGCAAAGCAATTAAAGAGTAGGATGGTAACCCATCAAAGATTACCTAGATCACGTAAGTTTGTAAGTACCAGACCAGAATAGCTAACTAGAACCTAAGTGCTTAAGAAACACATTGACTCAAATGATTTTGAAAGGAAAGTCATTGTTGACCAAATTGGCTATTTGACCCGTTGGTGTCATGTTAAGTTGCCTACTTGTTCAAATCAATATTATATCGCATTAATAGTTTTGTTTGTAAAGATTACCATACTAACCATGTACATAAATCACATTATATGTTTAAACACCATAACACATTACCCAAGCATAGACTTGTGCTTTGTGCACCATGCTTGCACAGTTCCCAAGAAAACCTAAATTTGCCTAAATAGTTCATCAATTACCCAATGACCCAAATCACATATTCTAACATATGTGACATCATTCATGGGTAATCTAGCATGCTCCTAACATCAAACCATGACCAAATTCACTAATTCATACAATTTGTACCAATAAAGTTTCCTTTTTGGGGAAGTAGCATCCAAAAACCCAAATTTCATTAACTTTAATATATATTCACCAATAATATGCCTAGACTAGTTCATAGATACCATTCACACACATTAACCATACATAATTCACTAGAACATGTATCTTCATGATCCAAAAGTTACCATTTCGGGTAATTTATGAACAAGATACCAAATTTCACCCAATACTTGCATAATCATCATAAAACAACATCTATTGAACACAATTAACATCTTAAAATCATTAACAACGATCAATTGCAAAATCTCATGATCAAAAGTTACTATTTTGAGTAAGGTATGAACTAGGTAATAAAAATCATGGATTTCTTGCACAAATCATCACAATCTAGCAACAATACATCCCTACGAACATCATCTCATCATCAAACAATCATCAATTTCATCTCCACTAATTTTTGAACTAGGGTTTAACACAAATCAAAACTATAAAAATCTTGTTAGAAACTTACCTTTTAGTGTGTGAAAATGATGATTAACACTTGCTTATCACTTGTACTGCTTGAATCACACTAGAAATTGATGCTTGTGTTTGCTCTGATCACAAAATCGTAAAAAGGGATGGGGAATGGGGTTTCAGCTGATTGAGGGGGTTTGGGGGCTAGGATTGGCTTAATTTTCATAACTTTTAGTTTTATGCTAATTACAAAGTAACCCTCCTTGTTTATATTTTGTAAAACTAATCTTTTTAAACACTTTTTAAATACTTCTAACTACAAAACTCATATATTATTATTTAATAATAATCATATATTTTTACCTAGCAACATAACCCACGAATCCAATATAACACGTTGGCACGTTACAAAGTAGAATTCACATATAACATTGAAAATCTATAAAATCATAACCACAAATTAATAATCAATATTATTAATTAAGTTATTATCTAATAGGTTAATTATTACTAAGTTATCAACGCCCATGACAACTTGTGTGTGCTCTCGACACATGCATATAAGGGTTAACGAGACTAACGGAGTTTGGTAACGGAAAAGTACCGGATGTCACATTATCCCCATGTTAAAGAATTTTCATCCCGAAATTATGTTGCATGGTTGATGCAGGATCGGATTTCGGGTGGTTTTTCTCTCAACTCACTGTGAATCAACACTCGGCAAGCAGTCTATGAAGAGTTGATCACAATATAACAAGTAACAAGCAGTAAGAAAATTTAACAGCAGGTAAATTTTCAAGGTACTTTTATATATTGCTTCTCAACTCAAAGGATTACAAGACACTTGGACTCAAATCACTTGCATAAAGAGTTACAGGGAGAAGATATATATAATAATACGTACAGCCGGATATACTTTGATACCAGCTGGACACCTCTAACCTTACATCTATACTACAAGACTCTAGGTGAGGTCTTTCAGACATTTTGCCTGAGAGTTGGCAGTCAGGACATGTCCCTGACTTACCTTTTGTCACCAACTAAAGTTGGTAACATGTACTATCATAAAAAGGTGAACAGTAGAATAAAGTATGGTCAACAACATGGCTGTTTAGGAAGATGCCATGCTGTATCAGAGGTCTGCAGCGAACTGTCAGGGACCATACTTTTATCTGCTGGACATAGCAATGTCTTCCGAAGGATAAAGTGCTTCGGAAGAATAACTTCTTCCGAAGGCACTTATACTTCGGAAGACTGCTTCTTCCGAAGCTTGGAGTCTTCTTTGTCTTCGGAAGCAGACTTTGTCTTCAGCTCTTTCATCAGACTTTGTCTTCGGAAGCTTTCAGACTTTGTCTTCAGCTCTTTCATCAGACTTTGTCTTCGGAAGATATCTTCAGCTGTTGGCTTCAGTTGTTGTCTTTAGTAGTTGACTTCAGCTTTTGCCTTCGGAAGATGTCTTCAGCTGTTGTTCCTTAGACTCTCGGAAGATCTCTGGCTTGGCTTCGGAAGCCCTTTAATGTAGTACCAAAAGTGACTATGAAGTGAATTGGTTGCACCAGCCTTATCATGATCCAACAAACTCCCCCTAGGCTGATGCTACCAAAACTTCACTTCTCTCTTCTTCTCAAAGCTCTCAGCACCAAGGAAAGCAGGTGTTTATCAGTATCTTCATTCTTTCCTGCTGTGATGCTGGGAATCTTGTACAAATCTTTGGTGGACAGAACCTCTACTCTGTCACCTTGGATTATGTGTACCCTCTGTTGTGGCCCTCTGAAAAGAGTTAGTTGATGGGAAGTATAGTCATATTCCCATCGAACTATCGGTTCCAATTCAGGACCTTCCACCATCTGTAGAAAGGCTGTGCCTTTGGTGGTTGATCTTTCCTTGTCTTCCACTCTTTTCAGCTTCAACTCTTCTTCAATCTTGGCTCTTCTATTTCGTTCAGCCAAGTGAAGACCACTGATATGGTTTCTGATGTGTGCAGCAGTCTCAGAGTTGGAGGGATTGGAGAATGGCTTCTCTGCAAGCTCAGCAAGATCAAATCTGCTGAGATGCAGTAGAGAAGTGGCATTGAGCCTGTTGGTTTCACCATTCTCCCTTTCCACAACAAAGTTGTGAGAAGGTTCATCGAACCTCCACTAAATTATTGCATTTCTAGGTCCAGGAGATTGACCAGAAATCCTGTCCTCTTTCCTGGTATCCAGCAGAGTCACCAGTCTTCCTCTTAGCCTCTTTTCCTCAGCATTGAGGGTATCGGAGTTGAGACCAAGAAGTCTTGCAGCCTGGCCCAAGGTATCTCTAGGCAATTCAAGAAATTGGCCTAGGGTGAGAGAGCTTGAAGAGTTATCAACATAGGTGATGTTGATAACCTCTCCTCACAGGAGATGCTGCTCAAGGTAGTGCAGTTGATGAGCCTCGTCTTGAACTCCTTTATTTCCTCAAAGGAGAGATGTTTAGGAGGCTGAGGGGATGATCTTGGTTGTTGTTGGGTAGGCTTAGGTTTAGTGGTTTTGGGTTGAGTCTTGGGTTTTAGGATGGGTAGTTTGGGTGGTTGAGGTGATGTGGTAGGTTTAGGTAGAGTTGTGGGTTGAGGGGTGAAGGTTTCATCAGTGGGTTTGGGTTTAGTGGGAAAAGGGATTAGTTCTGGTGTGGGTTGTGGCTGTGGTTGAGTGGCTGGGGTGAAGACCATTCCTTTCATCCTTCTGTACATCTCCTTCCTTTTTCCCAAACGGATGTCAGCTTTTATTTCACTGACTATCCGCTGGAGTGTTCTTTCGGACATAGGTCCCACCTGCCTACCAGAGAAGCCATGAGCCCGGAGGTAGTCCTTCATCCAGGCTTTGTCAGTTGACTTCTTGGCAGCAGTGACCTCCTTCTCTTCCTCCCTCTTCCTCTTCACCTTCAACTTCTCCCTAGCAGCCTTCTTCCTTTCCTTCTCCATTTGATCCTGCTCTTTGTTGTGGAGCAGCAGGATCATATCATCATCATGTGGAGACAGTTCAGGAAGACTGAAGCCTCTTGAGAGGAGGAACTTGATCCTAGCCTCTCTCAGCTTCAGGGCTGCCTCCCTCTGCTATTGTTCTTCCTTCTCCAAGGCCAACCTGGCTTCCCTTTCTTGTTGTAGCCTGGTTGACCTCTCCAAAGTCACCAACTCCTCTAATGGTAGCAGGAGTATTCCTCATTGGCAGCTCCTAGATTGATGAGCTGGTCAATGAGTGCTGTTCTTCTCCTCTGGTTGATTTCTTCCTGATTGGCTACAGCTGCCTTAGAACTAGCAGCTAACAGCTTCTCAGTAGGAAACCGACCTTTCTTTTTGGCCTTCTCAATCTTCTCCTCCTCCTGAAGCTCTTCCGCAGTCAATTTTCTTTTGCCTTTGTCTTTGATTGTGCTTGACTGTGGTGGTTCTTGGATGTAGGGTTGTGATTGAGAGAGAAGTTCAGCTGGTGCTTGGGTTGGAGGTATATCAGAAATGTCCTCCCTGCTCACCTCAGATGCAATTTCAGCAATGACATCTGTGATGGTCAGTTCCTCGGACATCTGAAATAAGCCTTCCGCAGCTTCTATTTCGGCCTCGGAAGACTTGTCTTGTTCTTCCGAGGCTTCCATGTAAGCTTCGGAAGCCTCAGCTAGAGCTTCGGAAGATGAGACTGCTGTAGATTCTGTCCCATCTGTTTCAGTTGCTGGGCCATCAGTCCCCATTTCCCCTTCGAAGCTAATCTCAGGTTCCATGAAGACCTTAGGTTGACCAACTTCCTCCACAGTGGTAGAAGGTGCAGTCAGTCTTTGAAGCTCCTCAGCCATAAAGTATGCAAGTGTGGTGTCGGGGCTGGGCTGTTCTATGGATGATCTCAATACAAACTTTGTGAAAAGTCTGTAGAGATCTTGAAGCATCCTTGAGTCAATCTCCAGAAAGGATTGAGATGACTCAGGTAGTGTAATGATTTGTTGGGTGGAAATGAGTTGGGTCTGTGGTTCCATAGGTGTTTGTCTCTGAACTTTCTCCCCCTTTTTGGTAGCATCATCTTGAGAGCTAGATGAGCTAGAGGAAGAAGTCATTGAGACCTGGATTGGTACATGCCTAACAGACCTCTCCGTCTGTTTCTCAGCTAGTTTAGCCTTGAGAGAGTTAATCTTAAGTTGCTGAGTGGCAGTCCTTGATTCTAAGATCTTCACCTGTGATTCCAGGTTGGAGACCTTAGAAAGCAAGTACTGAAGTGTTAGTTGCATACTTCCCTCATCTTCATGAGAAGAATCATGGGGAGATGAGATAACATACCTAGTATGCTCACTCTCACCACCAGATGTGGTTTCTTGGCACCCTGGTTTCCTTTGCTCAGAGTCATCTCTTTCAGAGATGTCAATGGGCAAAGTTGCCGTAGACTCAGTCCTAATTATGTTACCACTGTCCTGAGAGCTCAATGAGAGACTCTGAGTAGTGGCAGCTGAGTCTACATGAGTCCCCTCCACATCAGTGGGACTCACCTCAGTAGCAGGCTTCTGATGGGGGCTAGAGACAAGGGATCCCTCTTGGCTCTGTTGATCTCTCAGTGGGTGTTGTAGATCAACTTCATGGCCATGGAGAGATGTAATCTCTTCATCAGTTCGGAGTAAAAGGTCAGTGAAAGAGAGGGTGGTTAGTCCTACTGACCCGGGACCTTGATCAATGTCTACAAGCATTGAGCCTATGGTGGGGCTGTCCCTAGAAGGCTGCACAGGGGAGTGTAGAGACTCACCCTGTGGGCTAAAGGCTTGGGGTTCGGGCTCAGGGGTTTGAGACTGAGGAGGCTCAAAACCCACATTGAGGTCAATTGTGAAGGATGGTGTGACCTCGGACTGAGTGGGAGCCCATGATTCCACTCTAGTCCTTTGGGTGTGAACAGAAGGAGCTTGTTCAATCAGAGTAGATTGAACAAGGGTTCGCTTGGGGCGTCTCTGATATGTGGCTTTGATGGGTAAAGAAGGTTTTGGTATTGTGGTGGATGTTGCTGGTGTGGGTTCATCACCTGTGGGGAGAACAGGGATGTCACCAGGAGCTATGCGCTCAGTCATCTCTGGAGGTAATGGAGTGTACCGTCCAGTGAAGTTGGTGGACATCTTCTTCAGTGTCTTGAAGATGGTAGGCCTCATGTGTGGAACAGGAAGAGCAGCTGCGCAGACAAGCTTGCTTGGTTCCATCTCACAGTTGATTATGTGTTGAAGAAATCGGGGATACATGAAGAATGTATCCCTGCTGAGATTGGCGATTAGGTTGTTCAACACGAATCGTGAGTAGTTGAATTTGAGGCCTCTCACCAACCCATGAACTAGGCATCCTAGTTCATATGGGATTTGATCCCAACCCCCTGATTTGTTGGAGAGGCAGTGCAAAACAATGTGCAGCAGGAACTTCCAATGGTAAGAGAAGTTGAACTTGTATACTGTAGACCTGCTGACATCGCCTCCATATCCCATGAGGATATAGGTGCCTTCCAAGTCTTCCTTGGGGAACTCAGTAGGAGCCCCATCATCGTGAAGCTCGAGATGCTCCCTGATGATCTGTTCATTGATGACCAACTCTTGGCCACAAACTCTGGTTCTCAGGACTCGAACCCCATTCATCACTGTAGTTTCTCCGTTGCTCCAAAATTCTGACATATGGTTGGAGTATACGGTTGGGTTAACTATGAGTGCAGTGAGGTAGGTGGATTCGGTGAGAAAGGTGATGATTTGGGTGAAGTCGGCATCCCTTGACGAGTCAAGTAATGCGACTTGGTTGTGCTGAGGATTTAGCGCCATTGGAGAAAAGGTAAGCTTGAAATTTTGGGTGAAATTGAGGGTTTGATAGTGAAGGGAACAGTTAGGGCTGTAAAGTGGTAAAAGAAGATGAAATTGATAAGTCAAGATTATTTAAAAAGGGTGAATAGCGGTATGGTGGTGGTAATAGGGTAACTGTTTTGGGGTTACTGTGGGTGGTATGGTGGTTTACGGCGGAGAAATGATGATGGCGGCAAGGATAATTTTAAATAATCTGACATTATCAACAAAATCTTTACTTTTTACAGAGTGGGGCCCAAAAGATATCCGTTACATATAAAAACCTTTACTTCCGAGGGTAAAACATTTCCGAAGGTATTTTCTTTCTAAGGCAATTTTATCTTCCGAAGCTTGGTATTGTTTCCGAAGGTAAAATTGTCCTTTGAAGGCACTTTATCTTCCGAAGCCAGGCATTGCTTCCGAAGGTAAAGTTGTCTTTCCGAATGGAGAGTTGTATAAGTTTCGGAAGTAGATCTGATATAGAATCAATCGCTTCTTCCGAGACCAAAAACTCTTCCGAGAAGAAAATTTCCAATGAGGAATTTTGGCTTCGGAAGATATTCAAGAATATCTTCCGAGAGTTAATTCCTCTTCGGAAGGAATTTATACTTGGAATAATTTAAAGATCTTTTGTAACAGGGCTTAAATTGTATTGACACAAGACATTACTCATTTAAAAGGTCTTCAAAAGAGGTAGTTATTCAATGTTTATCATCCCAATTGCTGATATGAGATACTTAAACCTTTGTTCATCAAATGCCTTTGTGAACAAATCAGCATATTGTTCATTTGAGTCGACTTTGATTAACTTTATCAGCTGTTTCTCATGAATATCTCTAATGAAATGATACCTGATATCAATGTTTTTTGTCTTGGAGTGCTTCACCGGATTCTCAGTAATGGAGATAACACTGTTGTTGTCAATATGGATAGGAGTAGTCATGAAGTTGAATCCATAGTCTAACATCTGATTTTGAATCCATAGCAGTTGAGCACAGCAGCTAGCAGCAGCAATGTATTCAGCTTCAGCAGTTGATGTAGAGACACAGGATTGTTTCTTGCATTGCCATGAGATAATCCTTCCACCAAGAAATTGACATCCTCCTGATGTTGATTTCTTGTCAATGTTGCAGCCACCATAGTCACTGTCAGAGTATCCATAGAGATTGAAATCACTATTTCTTGGATACCAGAGACCTAGTTTAGGTGCTCCTTTGAGGTATCTGAGGATTCTCTTTGCAGCAGCTAGGTGAGGCACCTTTGGAGCAGCCTGATATCTTGCACAAATGCATGTGGCAAACATGATATCTGGTCTACTTGCAGTGAGATACATCAGAGAACCAATAATTGCTCTATACTGATGTTGATCAGTATCCTCCCCCTCAAGGTCAGGGCAAAGATTATGGTTTCTGGGTATGGGTGTCTTGGCTGGTTTACAGTCCTTCATTTCAAATCTTTCTAAGATGTCTGAGACATACTTAGATTGACTTATGAAGAACCCTTCCTTCATCTGTTTCACCTGGATTCCTAGGAAAAAGTCCATTTTTCCCACGGAACTCATCTCAAACTTCTGCTTCATAATGCTTTCAAAGTCTTTGCACATTTGGTCGTTTGAAGAACCAAATATGATGTCATCAACGTAGACTTGTACAAGCAAAATGTCTTCTCCACTCTTTCTGATGAAAAGAGTCTTATCAATGGTACCTCTAGTGTATCCATTCTTCAGGAGAAACTGAGACAAGGTCTCATACCACAGCCTAGGTGCTTGGTGCAGCCCATATAGAGCTTTATCCAGTTTGCACACATAGTTGGGGTACTGTGGGTCTTCAAATCCTGGAGGTTGACACACGTAGATTTCCCTATCTATATCCCCATATAGAAAAGCACACTTGACATCAAGTTGGTAGACTGTGAAGTTCTTGGATGCAGCATAAGCAAGGAAGATCCTAACTGCCTCAAGTCTTGCAACAGGTGCAAAGACATCAGTATAATCTATTCCTTCCTCCTGGGTGTACCCTTGAACTACTAGTCTTGCCTTGTTCTTGATAATCAAGCCTCTATCATCTTTCTTGTTCCTGAATACCCATTTTGTGCCTATGGGTACTTGACCAGATGGTAGTGGGCATAGATTCCAGACCTTTTGTCTTTTGAATTGAAGCAGCTCCTCCTGCATCGATTCAACCCAACTACTATCCTTTAAGGCATCTTCTACCTTCTTTGGTTCCATCTGAGACAGGAAGCATGAGTACAAGCAGACATTCCCATGATGAGTTTGTCCTCTTGTTCTCACACCCTCAGAGACATTCCCTATGATGTTCTCAGTTGGACGAGTGTTGTGAATCCTAAGACGAGGAATCACTTCCAATTGCAGAGATAAGTCTAGGTTAGACATATTCTGATCAGGAATTGGATCACTCTGTCCAACTGCTGTTTCAGAGTCATTCAATGAGGACTGATTGAATGATTGAGAAACATCATCAATGGTTGGTTGTGAAGTAGTATTAACAGTTGCCTGTTCCTTCAGAATACCACTTCCCTCAACCTGGTGTTGTAGTGGATCACCTGAGGAACTTTGAGGTTGATCAAGTGATTCACTTGTTGAAGCTTCACTATTTCTGGAGATAGTTACACTGTCAGATCTGTGAATAGTTGAAGCTTGTTGCCCTTCAGCTCTTGGAGAATTTGGAATAGGTCTGGGAAGCTCATATAGTTGACCTGCATCAGCATCAGCATCACTTTGAGCACCTGTTCCAGCTGAAACATTCTCACAAGATGGTTTAGAATAGTTTGGAAACAATTCTAAATCAAAGATATACTCAGGTCCATTCCCCTTAACACAAGGAGTGTGCTTATTAACAACTATGTTGGATGACTCCTCAAATTGTTGATTCTTAATATTGTATACTCTATAAGCTTTGGAGCTAGAAGAGTATCCAATAAAGATAGCATCATCCGACTTCTCAGCAAACTTTGCCAAGTTGTCCTTTGTGTTAAGTATGGTACACCTGCAGCCAAAGGACCTTAGAAAGCCAATGAACGGTGGCCTCTTGTTCCATAACTCATAAGGGTTTTTCCATGGGGCTTAACTACAAGAACCCTGTTCTGCACATAGCATGCAGTGCTGACTGCCTCTGCCCAGAATGTTAGAGGTAGCTTTGAATCAGCTAACATGGTCCGAGCAGCCTCAATAAGTGTCCTGTTCCTCCTCTCAGCAACACCGTTTTGTTGAGGAGTTCTAGGAGCACTATATTGTCTGGCAATCCCTTTTGAGTCACAGAATGAGTCAAGAACGAAGTTCTTAAACTCAGTCCCTTGATCACTTCTAATAATCTTAACCTTGTGATCAATTTGATTTTCTATTTTAAGAATAAAAGATTTTAAAGTTTCAGCAGTTTCATCTTTACTTCTTAAAAAGAATACCCATGTAAATCTTGTAAAATCATCAACGATCACAAGGCAGTGTGATTTCCTTCCAATGCTCATTATACTTGTGGGACCAAAGAGATCCATGTGCAATAAGTGTAATGGAGTAGTGATAGAGTTAACACATTTGGATTTATGAGATGATCTGTGTTGTTTCCCTTTCAGGCATGCAACACAGTTATCTTTGCAGAAAAATTCCTTTTTAGGCAAACCATGTACCAAGTTATTTTAGCCAATTTATTCATTGTTTTAAAATTCACATGACACATGCGTTTATGCCATAGTGTTGACTCATCACTATCAGCTTTGGAAAGAAAGCATGATACTTCACCCATAGGAGAAGCATTGTTCATATCCAGCTTGTACATATCCCCTTTCCTGGGAGATCTGAGAAGCACCAATTCCGGAGGAATTGTCATCCCTGGTTTGAGGATAATGCACTCATGTTCTGTGAAAAGCATCTGATGCTTCTGATCACAGAATTGAGAAACACTTAACAGATTGTGTTCAAGCTGTTTGACAAAGTGAACTTTGTCAATGTTTATTCTGCCATTGGATATACTTCCTCTGCCAGAAATATATCCTCCGGCCTCACCTCCAAATTGGACAGGCCCTCCATCAAAGTTCTGGAATTGTTGAAGGAGAGATCTGTTCCCTGTCATGTGCCTGGAGCATCCACTATCTACAATCCAGATATTGTTGTTCTTGTCAAATGGAGGTCCCTGCACATAAGATGAGATGGTTAGTTTTGTTTGGAAGCCCAAGCCTTGCAGGTCTCGGGCTCTTCCAAAGATAGTGACATAATTGAACCAAAAGATATGCAATGGGGTTCAATAGAGGTCATTGTTGAAGAAGAGGTTTGGGCTGCAGCATCTTCCTTGATCTTCCAATCCATCCTTTGGTTGATCCTTAAGGATGAGCTTGTTGAAGCTTTTGCAGCATGGTCTTCTTCCGAAGCTTCTCTCTTTTCGGAAGAAGCCTTCACCACCTTTTCTTCCGAAATAGCCTTCTTCTGAGATGGTTTCAAGGGAGCCTTCTTGTTCTTCCGAACCTTAGAAGGTTTGGCTTCCGAAGCCATTTTCCATTCGGAAGAAGCAGTTTCTTCCGAAAGCAGCTTGGCTTCCGAGACCAACTTTCCCTTTTTCATCATTTGGACCTTTTGAAGTGGTCCAACTGAGAAACCTTCTCTGACTCCTTTTTTTCAACATTATTTGCATAATGTGTGCTCGCTGGATTGTAGTAACAATCTTTAGCCATGTGGTTGTGCAGACCACACATTATGCATGCAATGTTAGTCTTCTGGGAACTTGCAGGTTGCTGTTTCTTGGGTTTCTTCTCTTCATCAGCAACTTTCCCTTTTAACTTCTGATCTTTTAGTAGGACAGGAGTGCTGGTACTACACTCCTTTCCTGAATCAGGAGTACCTACCATTTGAAATCCGGCAGAAATGAAGACACCCTTTTGCTTAGGGTCAAACTTAAGCTTGGACTCTGCAACCTTCTTAGCAGTCCTTCTAGCAGCTTTAGCTCTGCTTCTTCTTGCCTTGGTGGTCAGGATTTGGTCATCACAGGTGGAGATGGGTGTATCCTCCTGTTTTCCCCTGTGGAGGCCACTATTTTTACTTCATCCTCTAGTTCCAATGGAGAAGGGTCAGCAGTTGGAACCTCTTGCTCTTCAGTACCACATCTAGGTAGTCTAATAGACTCATAAGAGTGTGGTGGAGCTATTTCACTGGTTCCCAACCCTTCTTTGTTTTGATAAAACATTTTGGAATGAGAGGTTGATGCAAGAATAGTTTGGAAGATTTGCTCAGCAATAGCTTGCTTCCTGGCCTGAGCCTCAGCTGTGACTAACTGGGCTTGAACTTCAGAAAGTTTGGAGATCAGATCTTTGATTTGAGTCTTGTAGTTAGTCTTTTCATGTTTCAAAAGAGACACAGTTTTCTCTAACTCATCAATTTTCCTTTGATAGTCAGATTCAGCTCTTTTAAAGTCAGATTTTAGCACATTTAAAGACTCAACCTCAGATCTGATTTCCGAAATGTAATCCTTATACAATTTAACTTTAGCAATACAGGCAGCAGTACAAAGATGTTCATATACCTGATCATCATCTGTTCCGGCCATGAGTGCTTGAGCGGGAGTCACATCCTGTACCATGAAGCTCCAGTCAACTTCCTGAGCAACAGCAGCTATTTCAGTTGACTTTTCTTCATGCTTGGGAGCAGTGGGATGTGTGGAGGCCTGTGGGGTTCCCGGGTTGTTCTTGGGAGCCTTGCATTCCCTAGCAAAGTGACCAAGTTGGTTGCAGTTGTAGCACCTTGCTTTGCTCTTATCAAACCCAAACTTGCTGTTGACTGGGTTTTGAGGGAATTGCCTTCCAGTTCTCTTGAAGAACTTCTTCACTCTGTAAGTTAAAAGAGCCATCTGCTGGACAATGTCCATGTACTCCATATCATCTGGATTGAAGCACTCAAGATCATCAAAGCAGTATTGAAAATCACCAGAGTGTCCACTTCCAGAGACAAAGGCACAACTATCCTGAAAGGAGTTGTGTTGAACCTTTTGAGACTTTGGAGTCTCAGGTAGAGTGATGAAGGGTCCAGTATGTGAGTTGTCAGGGTAGCATAGCAACTGATGTTGTGGTTCCATGCTTTCCCTTTCAACCACATGAAGGGCTGAACTCTGTTGGTTATTGGAGTGATCAGAGGAGTTCTGCATGTTCATCTCCATCTGAAATGCACTTAGGATACCATACAACTCTATGAGAGAAAGAGTCTTAAGGTCCGAAGTTCTCTTGATGACAACACAGTAGTGAGTCCATAGTTTAGGAAGAGAAGACATGAACTTCCTAACTATGTCTCTGTTCTCAAGAGCTACTCCAATACCCGCCAGAGTATCTACTAGCTCAACATACCTGAAGTATTGTTGAGTCAAGGTCTCACCAGCCTTGAAAGTAAAGTTCTCAAACTGCTGCTTCAAGAGATCTTTCTTGTTCTCTTGAGTTTCCTTGGATCCCTCATACATCAGCTTCAAAGCTTCCCATAAATCTTTAGCAGTCTTGCACTTCTTGAAGCGTCTGTAGACGGAGTTGGGGAGAGCAGTTTGGAGACAAGTCATAGCCCTTTGATCTAGCTCTATTCTCTTCCTATCTTCCTCTGAGTAATCATCAACATCTTTTGGAATGATGCGATTACCAGTGGCAGATGTAATGCTTGGTATGAAAGGACTATTGACAATGGAGTCCCACATCCTTGAGTCTTGACACTTGATGAAGCCTTCCATCCTGATACACCATGTGTCAAAGTCTTCAGGGGTGATCATAGGGGACTTAGTCAAGGTACCAGTTTCCATATCAGCCTTGGAAAGAGCAGCCATTTGAGTGAGTGGATTGTGGTGAGGAGTGAAAAAACAGGTTGATTAGGATGGTAAGATCTCACAATCAAGAGCCTGGAGCTCTGATACCAATTGCAGGATCGGATTTCGGGTGGTTTTTCTCTCAACTCACTGTGAATCAACACTCGGCAAGCAGTCTATGAAGAGTTGATCACAATATAACAAGTAACAAGCAGTAAGAAAATTTAACAGCAGGTAAATTTTCAAGGTACTTTTATATATTGCTTCTCAACTCAAAGGATTACAAGACACTTGGACTCAAATCACTTGCATAAAGAGTTACAGGGAGAAGATATATATAATACTACCTATAGCCGGATATACTTTGATACCAGCTGGACACCTCTAACCTTACATCTATACTACAAGACTCTAGGTGAGGTCTTTCAGACATTTTTCCTGAGAGTTGGTAGTCAGGACATGTCCCTGACTTACCTTTTGTCACCAACTAAAGTTGGTAACATGTACTATCATAAAAAGGTGAACAGTAGAATAAGGTATGGTCAACAACATGGCTCTTTAGGAAGATGCCATGCTGTATCAGAGGTCTACAGCGGA
>CM044003.1:87019149-87104149 GCA_024085815.1 Flaveria linearis
CACTGTTTTACTTAATCTCTTTTGGGGGAGATAGCATACTGGTAACTTTATAAACGCTTTTTATATTTAAGATATGTATGATATTAATATAGTGCTGATTACCATGATAAAGTCCTCACACTTTCGAATTGTTAATATTGAATAGCGGGGAAACTTGGGTAGTACTACTGGGTCTGACGAGCCCCACCTGTGTGACTCGATGTCAACCGGGTGCAATTTGTCCTATGTACATTTGTCCTGATATGGTAAAGTCGTGACAGGAGGCAAACATAACACAGTCAGCTTCAATTGCGAAATCACTATGTATTAATATTTGTTTGTTAATGGACTAGCTATCTATTGCAATGCACATGCTTATTTATATCACAACTGTAAACAGTTATGTTTATACGCAAACTCTTTAACTCACCAACCTTTGTGTTGACTCTTTTAGTATGCTATTCTCAGGTCGTTAATCCGGATTGCCAGTAGGAGCGCTGCACGAGTCAAGCATGCATTCTAATATTTAAACAATGATACATTTGCTTATATTTACATTTGGGTTTTTAACAGTTGGATGGCGCATGTTTGCCATGTTATACATTTTACATTTTGGGTTTGTTTTATTTACAATACGCTTCCGCACGCTTTTAAAAGTTTGAACTATGGTTGTTTTATTTTAAACGTGGCATATAGAGTCGTTCCGAGTAACGATTGACTGTGATCCTGGTTTGTTCACACGCCTCGCGGTAAAACTCCACACGTGGATTTTGAGGGTGTAACACGTATACATATACGTATACGTATACGTATACGTATACATATACAAACCTATATATATATATATATATATATATATATATGTAGATATATAGGGTCAGGATATTTACAGAACTTCTAAAGATCACAAGAACTTCGAGCACTCATCCTACCCGTTGTTTTATATGAATTTTATTTTATATTTGTTTTATGAAAAAAGGTTATTAAAGTAATTTAATCAAATTGCTTAATTAACTTCTTCCATGATTTCTATTTAATTTAGTTTCCTTTTTCTCTCTTAAGTCCCTTATACAATTTCCAAATTTAAAAACCTATATCTTTTGCCAATCTTTTTAATTGCCGACAACTGTTTTTTCAACATTGAATACTTAATTTTTGATACATTTCTTAATGCACATGTGGTTTGTTTGTTGCTCACAAACATAATTACTCCGAATTCAACTCTTTTTTTTCACTGATGTGTGTTTAAGGAACATCGGTGTTGAAGGCAACAAATTATTTGGAGGTCCATTTTATTTTGGTGCTTCGATTAGACCTCCTATGAAAGGAACATCATGGTTTTGGATTTGTGGGTGTATTTATCGGATCTGTGGTGTCTCCTTCGTTAAACTTTGTCCTTGACATCTTCCCTTGAAGTTGGTATGCTCGTATACGCTCGCTTGCTCTCTCTCTCTCTCTCTCTCTCTCTCTCTCTCATAATGGTTTCTGAAATTCAAACCCCACTATTGTTGGAGAGTATAGGACGATCGACGACTGAAGCGGCATACATTATGACTCGAATACATCTAGGCAAAATCATGTTTTTTGTTATGCTACGTAAATCTAAGAACAAGAGGTGAGCTATCTAAGGTTTTAATCTTTTTCAAATTCTTGTGGATTTTACACAAAAACTAAATAAAATCTTGGAGTAAAATGATTTTTTTGAAAAATGAAAGTTGATTAACTTCTCCTACTAATCGGTTGGTGTTGAAAGTCAAATATTCTCACTAAGGTGTGTGTATATATGATTGTAGATATGATGAAATAATTGTTTATTTATTATAAAATTCAACCCACGAAACCAAATTTTGAAAACAAAAACACATGAACTCTTTGGCTCAGATTATTTAATGTAAATACAAATATATGACGTGTGATCTTGAGCATGACATTAGACTCACGATATAAATTTTTCTTTGCAATTTTTAAGTTTGATGATTTTATGTCATGTTTTTTGCTAATATTTGTGTTTACAAGAATGTATCATTTAGATTTATATTTTTTCTCTATGAATACATGTTTGAAATTGTCATTCATACGTTTTACTTAGAATGAATATGATTGTTATTACATGTCAATGGACCTTTGGTTGACTTTAAAATTAATGCGTATATAAATAGTATATTCACATATACATATATGTAAATAAATGAGCAGTTTAAAAGTTTCACATGTAAATAATTTATTTACACATTTGTAAACATTTTCATATATGTAAATATATAATTTCAAGATTCACGTAAATTTACATTTACGTAAAAGATCTATAACAAATGTTAATTTTATGATTTGACTTTTTTCGTAAACATCGAATTTTACTCCTAAATACCAGATAACATATTTACGTATATGTAAGTAACATATTTAGATACATGCAAGTGACATATTTACATATACATATATGTAAATATGTTATTTACATATACATATATGTAAATATGTTATTTACATATACATATATGTAAATATGTTATTTACGTATGGATAATTGGTTTGTTTAAGAATATGTCACGTCAAATGGTGCATATATGTGATTATAATTGTTACTTGTAAGTGTAAAATATTATCTACATATGTTTACATATAAGTCGTTTACAAAATTTTTTACCTAAAAAACTATGGCATATGGTTGTTAGTATATGTTCTTTTAACAAAATATTTGAACGAATCTGTGCGAGAAACCTTTATCAAAATATATATACTATCCGTACGCATCAGTCGCCTAACCGTAAAATCAAAGCTAAAAATCACAACCCTAGATCGATGGTTATGGCGACCAAGACCTACGTTAAACAATAAAATATCTAGCGATAGAAACTTGCCACCGCCACATGTATCGAAGCTGTTGATTTGGATGGTTTGGTGGCCGTAGACCACCATAACCCTAGCTATGATTGTGGAACCCAACAACCTCCATTACCACCAATATATCAACATCCCTAAACCCAGTATACCATAATCTCCACTATTATAATGAAAATCAGACCATCGATAATGACCAATGACAGACCACTGCCATACCAAGATCGCACCAAATTTGTTTGAATTTATAGCAATTTTAGCGTAGATCAATTTTAGACCTGTGAGGGTGGTTGTTCTGTGATTGTAGAAGATGGTGGTAATAATGGTCAACTTTATCTTTTACGTCGGTGGAGGTTGATGGTGATGATGGGTTGCCAGTGGTGGTGGGCCGAAGGTTTATTTTTACTATGTAGTAGCGTTTGGTATGCATGAATAAGAGATGGAAGGAAATAAACCATTATGGGTGAATGAAAAAAATATTTGGTTAGTGAAGGAAATGAAATGGAACATGACATAAGTAATTCTATTCCTTTTAAACACACCAAATTCATTCCATCCACCCATTTTTTTCATTCCATTCCTTCTTCCAACCTTAATCTCCACCACCACCATAACAACCACCACCGGGCACCACCACCACACACCACTACACCTCCGACCACTACCACCACCACTACCCACCACCACCATCTATCACCACCCCCACCATAAATAGCCACCACTGCCAATTACCACGACCACCACCACCATCACCACCGACCACAAGGTCATCACCAGCCACCACCAGTTGCCACTATCACTCGCCACCAGTATAACCTACCACCATTACCACCACCAGCCTCCATCACCACCGACAACCATCACCACTACCAATTGCCACCACCACCACTTTCCACCACTACCACAACCCACCACCACCTGTAACCGCCGACCACCACCACCGACCACCACCACCAATTACCATCAGCAGTCACTACCACCCACCATTATAGGGAGCTACCACCTACCACCATCGACCACCACCACCTACCATCACTATCATAACCATTTTTATTATGCCATTCTTTCATCTTTTCCTACCTAACATAAAACATAAAATTATGATACATTCCATTCCTACAGGATAACAAAACAGAACAATGGAAAGTAATAATTCATTTCATTCCCACATCCTTCCATTCCCTAATCTATTCCATTCCTTCGTTCATTCCATTACCGCATACCAAATAGATCCTATGTGTATTGATGTGCTCTAAATCATACACAAAAATACTATCAAAAGCACATCAATTATTCCTTAATATTTTCCTTAAAATAATGAAAATGTACTTAAAAATGTTAAATTGAGTTTTCAGGTGTTAAAAAGGGTAAGATGGACACAATTAGCATATTTAACAAGAAATTTAAGAAAACCGAGCTTTGAAGTCCAAGCATGGGGTTGTGCTTCATTAAGCACGCCCCTATGATTTGCTTGAAACACACCTCGTGCTTAAATTGGCACATGCCCGTGTTTGGACATGTGACAGGACAAAAAGGTACTATTCCCCAAAACTAGACATGGGGTCGTGCCCCATGTGTCACAGGGTCGTGCCCACCTCAAACACGGGTTCGTGCCCCACCTCAAAGATGGGGTTGTGCCTGAAACTTCCTGCACATACGAATCGACCAACTTTCGTAAGCATTGTACTAGCACGGGGCCATGACTTTAGGCATAGGGCCGTCCTTAAACGCTCCAGAAAGCCTATAAATAGAGGCCTAGGTCCATCATTTTGGCATGCTTTTCATTGGGAGTTACTCTATTAAATTCTCTCAGGAGTCCAATCATGGAGACCATTTGGAGGCTCGAGAAGTTCATACAACACTTGGAAGAAGCTTGGGATTGTCTAAACATCATCCACGATAGATCACGGGTTTCATTGTTCCATTTCACCGATGATTTCTGTAAGGTTATATTAGAAAGGCTGATACAACCAAAGCAACCAAAGAGCTTCCAGCATGCATGAACTGATGTATAAGGGAGAAGTTACTTTGGAAGTCTTACACTCTTCATAGAAAAATAATCTACGTGTAAAATCTTCTAAAGCCAAAGAACAAATCTTCAGAAGCCAAAGATGAAGTCTTCCATAACTTCAAAGACAAAGTCTTTCGAAGCCAATGAAGTGAAGACTGATTTCTTCCAAAGACAGAGATGACATGCTTTCTCTGATCAAATTTTGCATAAAGCTGACCCACTTTCCGTTGCAACTCTAAAGGCTCACCAACTTGTATAAGTTGGTGAAAAGGTCCATGCTTTTGAAACTGTAGATTAAGGTTTAGAGTCTGTAAATTTCTACATGTCGTAGTCATAAGTCAAAAGGCATTGATATTATTGTCTAGATTAGTGTTTCCAGCTAGCTTTCAAAGTATAGCCGGTTGTAGGATGTAGTATAAAGCATCTCTGGTTCTTATATTTTATCTTATGCTTTGTAACTCTTATAATAGAACTAGAGAACAATATACAACATTCTTGAAAACCATACTTATCTTGTGCTTGTTCTTTTGTTATGTATCATTACTTGAGTTCTTAGTATCATCTATATAAACCTGGTTCCCTATTTGATCTGTTAAGTGTTGTAACGCTCTCCTTATTATGAGACTGATTGTATTGACCACCCTTAACCGGTCCTGCAATTTCATATCTATCTTCGGTGTTACTTGTTGTTATGTTCAAGCTCATTATGAGCTAAACTCTTATTATCATCCTAATTGGATGAAACTTATGTAAATTGTATAAACTAATTGTGTGATTTATGTTATGTTAATGTTATGATAATCTTAGGTAAGCTTTTGATGGGTAGCATCTACATTTGAATGGGAAGTTATGAACTTATGGTTTGTAATTATAAATGTCATACAAGTTTGAAAAATTTTTGCACTAACTTTTATTCATGAAATAGGTCTTTATAAGAAATCTATAGCTAATGAAATAGAAATGGTTATTAGAAATCATATAACTTAGCTTTCTGATCATTTGCGGGTTCCCTTTTATTAGTCTAAGAAATGTACAGTAATTGTTATGGTTTGTAAAATTAATGGTATGTTAAAAAGAAACTTGATCAAACTATTTCTAATATTAGGTTATGTTTTTAGAAATTGTATGTTAAAAGATTACACTAGATTTACCTACATTACTGACGACTTTGATTTATCCGTACTTAAGTTACTTATGTTGGTGTCCTTGTCACTACGGAGCTGGCAAACATGAAATTTGCATTGGCTCATGTTTATAAACATTAACATAACTACTTAAACTTATATTTTTACTCATACTATGATATTCATCATAGTTACATAAGTGTAATCTAATTAGGATGATACCCTTAATTCCTTGTTTTAAAACCCAAAAGTTTCAATCTTACTTTTATTTTCATTTAATTATTATCTTTAAACCCTAAAAAAATCTTCGTTACACTCATGCAACTTATCATTTTACCAAACCAAAAATCAAATCTATAGTCAATCATAAAGGTTGTTGAGTAGGCTCGGTGTGTCCACGGATTGATACTCGGTTCTTATCATCACTATATTACCACCACACGATAGGTACACTTGCCTTTTGTATGTGTAGTTTAGTATTAGTAATAACCATTTAAAATTGAATCTGTGTGAAAACCTTTAACAAAAATATATAGATACCTTTGACACACATCGTGTATCAACTAAAGGGGAGTGCAATAACATTTATTCATTTATATTCTTTAATTTAAGGACATTTTGCTCATTTCACACCAACTGAACTTGTAAAATCCTAGTCCACTACAGCGACTACATGCTATCCCTATAGCCTTTTTATTGCGAGGACATAGGTTGTCGTGTTAGATGTAATTAGCACATAGTCAATTTTTTGTAGTGGGAGCTTAATAATTAATATTTGGTTCGGATCAGGTTGTCTAGTTTTCAAAATGTTCGTTTAGCTTCTGATTTAAATTTACTTGTAGGAAAGGGAGATAGAGTTTACTAAAGAAGTTGCTAGGTACATCTACTATAGATTAGGTGTACCATTAAGTAATACCTATCACCCTTTATAGGGAGGGACCATGACATTCACTTTGTTATGTCATGGTTAGTAGATAGATCCGGTCATGTTTCCGACGTTCTCATAATTTTAGGCATAAATAGGATTGGAAAAAAATCTCTGGCTAAATATGTTTGCAAGAGTCACTCTTATAAATTCCACAAAAGCAAGTTTATTGATGGTGTCAATACAAGATGCAAAGAAAGCTTTAATGGTCTGCTTGATACACAAAAGCAACTTCACAGAGATATTTCAAAAAAATTGTTATAAGTGATGATGTCTCTATGTACACCTCTAAGATTGAGAAAGCACTAGCTCAAAAAGTGGTGTTTATAGTGCTTGATGATATTGGTTGTCTCGGCCAGTTGGATGCTTTACTTAGAAACAAAGGTTTACATCCAGGAAACAAAATCATAATTACAACCAAGGATGCATCCTTGAAAAAAGGGGCGGGTGTGCTATTTGTTCACAAGTTCAACTCAAGCATAAGAATGTCTCACTTTATGGCTTAAATAACCGTGAATCACTAGAACTCTTATGTAACATCCCACATTAGTTGGGAAGGAGAACGAATGCTTCTTTATAAGGGGCTTGCGACCTTCCCCACTGTGACGTGTTTTGCCTGGGCGATGGTGGTACGTCCCGGTTCAGGTGAAAACAAAACCGTGAGGCGATGGTGGTTCGTCCCGGCCAAAGCGGACAATATCATGGTGCAGTTACCTTGGGCTGTTACAGATGGTATCAGAGCCAGGGCCGGGCCAGTGTGCCAGCGAGGACGCTGGGCTCCCTAATTGGGGTGGATTGTAACATCCCATATTGGTTGGGAAGGAGAACGAATGCTTCTTTATAAGGGGCTTGAGACCTTCCCCACTGTGACGCGTTTTGCCTGGCGATGATGGTACGTCCCGGTTCAGGTGAAAACAAAACCGTGAGGCGATGGTGGTTCGTCCCGGCTAAAGCGGACAATATCATGGTGCGGTTACCATGTGCTGTTACAGATACTTGTAAGGCCCCGTTCATGGGAAGCCTCACAGTTGGTTAATCATAGCATAAAATCACTTTATAAACAAAACATTGCAGCGGAATTAAATAAACTTTCACTTAAACTTGGAAATAATATTGTACTCATACATTTGTCTTTAAAAGGAATAAAACATGAAGCACGGTCTTAAATTACAATAAAGATTTCATAGACAGGAATGCCATCCATTGCTTGCCAAGTAGCTCGCTGGTGCCATCCTCAGCATCAACATTTACCTGTCCACTATTATGCATAAAAGTCAGCTTTGCTGAGTGAGTTCTAGTTTTATATACAAAAGAAATATAAGCTTTATCCTCCATATAATGACCACGCATACATCACACTACATAACATTTCTTGCATCATATTAAGCATGTTCATTATCTTTCATTCTTTCATTATCTTTCACTTCATCATAAGCGAGATTGCACAAAGCAAGAGCTCCATGTTGATCGACAACGAATGTCGATCCCCGTCGGTACACATCATCATGGTAGCTAACCCCCGACAGTTGATCCACACTGCAAGGCACATAGCCCGCTCATGAATACGGATCCATCATCATACATCAGACTCACCTAAGTGAAGTCTATCATAGTGCTTGCAAGACTTTTCATCATCAAACGGGCCCGGGGTAACATTCGTTAAGTTCCACTTCTTATTAATATTATCTTCCACTTAATATATAATACGTAACTTATTAAGTACACAACATACCAAGTACTAGTCATCATAACACGTAACCGACCCTCCGCGGGACAGCGGGGGTTCGGGGGCGGCAGCCCCTGACAACAGGGTCCTAGGGGCAGCAGCGCCTAGTGGGGTCCAAGGGGCAACGCTTTGTCTGGGGCCGGGCTTTATATAGCATATTTTGTTATAGAAAAAATTATTTTCTTGTTAAAACCGCTTGAAATCCTTACCTTGAAAACCTTATGTTTACTATGCATAATAGGCCCCAAAAACATAGAAAAACGTTTAAATAAGGGGATCTAGAACTCACCTGGATATCGTGAGTAACTTCTAAACTAAGCCTTCTAGGCTAGGATCACACTATATAGCCTGCAGATAAGTTGACACTTAAAGGGTTAATTTCTGCCTAATTTCGCTGTCAGATAAGCAGTTTCGCTGGCAGTTCCGCTGGCAGTTTCGCTGGCAGTTTCGCTGCTAGTTTCGCCCAGCAGTTTCGCCTGCCAGTTTCGCTGCCAGTTTCGCCCAGCAGTTTCGCATGACAGTTTTGCTGTCATATATATCTATAGATCAATCTGGGCACTATCGAAATTACCAGCGAAACTGTAGTTTCGCATCAGCGCTGGAACTCTATTAGTTTCGCTGGATGAGTGCATAGTTTCGCTGATCGGGGGCACAGTTTCGCTGGATGAATGAAAATGAAGAACCAGCCCGTTTTTAACCCAAAATCTTAACTTTTTACGTCTAAATCCTTGGTTTACCATCCATGAAACCATTTCTAACCTTTTTACATGTTTTTATACGTAAAAATTTGATCTTTATGTGTTTATTTGAAACTTTTCAAAACCCAAAACCCTAGAATCCGGGTTTGATCTACAGAAGGGTTTAGAGGTCGATTCTTACCTGGATTTGTTGCTCCTTTCTTATGGTTTGATGCTCCAACAACCAGATCTTCAATCTTTTAACCTTTGAAGCTCCAAATCTTGAGTTTTCTTCACTTTCTCTCTCTACTTTCTCTCTCTATGAATTTTGGTGGTTAGGGTTCAAGTGTGGAAGATGGTGGCTGATTAGGTGGGTTTGAAGGCTGATTATGGGCCCTAAATCACTTAGACTCTTGCCCATAAGCCTAATTAGCCCATAACCCATTTTCTTCCTTTATTAAACACCCACAAATTAAGCCCCTTATCCTCGATGACTCGTTTGACTTTTCAGGGTGTTACATTTTATACGTTAAGGCATTCAAGTATAAAAAAACCTATAGAAGGTTACCAAGAGGTTTCAAACAAGATTGTAAAGTAGTGTGATAGACATTCATTGGCTTTTAAAGTTCTTGAGGGGTCGTTACAAATTCAAGATGTTACGTATTGGAAAGACTGTATAAAAATGCTAAGAGTAGAACCTCATTCCCATATAAACAAGGCATTTGTTAGGTTTATACTTAAAGGATGATGCAACTAAAGCAACCAAAGAGCTTCAAGCCTGCATGCATGAAGTGTAGAGTAAAGTTACTTCAGAAGATTTACACAACTCAGAGAAAATATTCTATGTATAAAATCTTCCGAAGCCAAAGACCAAATCTTCCGAAGCCAAAATGAAGTCTTTTAAAGCTTCAAAGACAAAGTCTTCCAAAGCCAAAAGACTTAAGACTGATTTCTTCCAAAGATAGAGAAGACATGCTTTCTCTGATCACCTTTTGACAAAAGCTAACCAACTTTTCGCTGCCACTCTAAAGACTCACCAACTTGTATAAGTTAGTGAAAAGGTCCATGCTTTTGTAAACTGTAGATTATGGTCTGTGGTTTGTAACTTTCTAGTTTGTACCTTTTATCCTTTTTGTAATTTATTAGGATATGAGCTACGGCATGTCATAGTCATAAGTCAAAAGGCAATCTGCCTTTTAACTATGCATTGATCTTGTTATCTAGATTAGTGTTTCGAGCTGGGATTCAAAGTATAACCGGCTGTAGGATATGCCATGAACCTCTTCAGCTGCTGCTAGAGGTGGTATAATACCAAAGGAAGTGGTTGACTACTTTGAAGAAGACCATAAGAAGACAGATGTAGATCAGAAATCCATGACCGTCCTCCAAACTGATCTTCCAAACTCTATATATAGAGGCTTCAAGAAGTGCAAAACTACTATGCAACTATGGGATGCACTGAAGCTGATGTACGAGGAGTCTAATGAAGCTAAAGAGAATAAGAAAGACCTCTTGAAGCAGCAGTTTAAGAAATTCACCTCAAGATAGGTAAAACCATGACTCAACAATACTTTAGGTATGTTGAGATTATGGATACTCTAATGGATGTTAGAGTAACTCTTGAGAATAGGGTCATTATGAGGAAGTTCATGTCCTCTCTTCCTAGACAATAGACATACTATTGTGTGGTCATTAAGAGGACTAAAAACCTCAAGACTCTTACTCACACTAAGTTATATGGTATCCTCAGTGGATACAAGAAGGAATTGAACATGAAAAATCTATCTGGCAACTTCAATAATCAGCAGAGTTCAGTCCTGCATGCGGTTGAAAGGGATTGCAGAGAACCATTGCATCATCTTATCTGCTACCCTAACAACTCATAAAAAGGTCCTTTCATCAACTTCCCGGAGACCCCAAGGAGATCTACATCAAAGGAAGCCCATTCCAAGAGACAAGCACATCATAAGTCTTTGTGTCTGCTGAGGAAAGATGTGGCAACTTCCTCTTCACCCTTGAAGACTTGGACTGCATCCATCCAGATGATCTGAAGTACATGGAGATAGTCCAAAAGATGGCTCTTCTCACTCATAGAGCGAAGAATTTATACAAGAGGACAGGGAGGAAGTTTCCTAGCAATGTATCTAGTGGAAATTTTAGGCTGGACAAGAGCAAAGTGAAGTGTTATAATTATAACCAAATGAGACACTTTGCTAGGGAGTGCAAGGCACCAAGGAAAAATGGTGGTGAAGCACAACCTAGGCTAAACTACACTAATGGAGCTCCACACACTAAGAAGCCCAAGCAGCAAGCTGCAGTTGCGGTTGAAGAAGGAGGCTTTGATTGGAGTTTCCAGGTTGAAAATGCATCTCCAAACCAAGCACTGATGGCTGATCATGAAGAAGCCAAGGTATTGGAACATCTTTGTACCCCCGAATGCATTACTAAAGTCAACAGATATAGGTCCTATAACTTAGGGGTGAGATCTGACCTTGAGTCTTTAAACATCTTAAAAGCTGATTTTAAAAGAGCTGAAAATAATTACAACTTAAAATAGAAGATCTAGAGAAAACCATTTCAACTCTTAAGCATAAGCATACCAACTACAGGACTCAAATCATATATTTCATCACTAAGTTAACTGAATGCTAGGCTGAGCTTGTGATCAGCAAAGCCAGGGCAAAAAAAATATGTTCTTGAAGAAGAGACATTTGAGAACATTATATCATCATCATTGCTTGCAAAAGTTGTTATCAGAACAAGCAAGGACTGGGATCCACTAAGATAGCTCCTCCACACACTCTACTATCCGTAACATCTCCAAGGTGTGGAACCTATCAAGATAAGCTTCCTCTCATAGACCCATTAAAGAAGAGGATGAAGCGGAGATAATGAAGTATGGATCTAAGATGAGTGAAGAAGATCATCCTAAGAAGGGTCATTATTCTCCTAAGGAGAGGAAAGAACCAGGGATGACAAAGTTTAAGAGGAAGAACTTGATCAGAGCAGCCAATAGAATATCAAATAAGGCTCAAGAGATCAATGTCATTTTCAACTCTAAGCAGAAACAAGTCTTTATCTCTGCTGGATTTCAAGTGGTAAAGGCTGAGGACTTAACTGTGAACTCTAGTACCAGGAGTTCTAGTTCATGTCAAACTTATTCCTATGAAGAAAAGAAGGCAAATCAGCTGTGTACCACTTCTACACAGCCTGAACCATTCACCTCCAAAAGCAAGCCTCACTCTAGGAAGCTTGCTACATCATCTTAGAAGATGAAGATGGGTATGGAAATGATCAAGGTCAGCTTTCTACTCATAAGAAAACTCTTAGAAGGAAGCCAGTTGAATACATCATGTGTGGTAGTATTTCTTATCATGCTAAGGATTGCATCTACAATCCTAAAAATACTATCCACATGACCAAGAAGAAGACTTTAGAGAAGAAGAAATCTTCAGAATAGAAATCTCTTCCTTTTGGAAGCTCCAAAATGAAAAATAAGACAAGTGAAAACATGCCTTCAGAAGAAATTTTGGTCTCGGAAGATAGGAATGCTTCCGAAGTACTGAGGCCCCGTTTGATTTCCGCTGACTGGGCTGACCCTGACCCGGCTGACTCGGTCAGCCCGGTCAGCCCGTTTGATGTGCAGCTGACTCGATGTTGACCCGGTCTCAGCAGCTGACTGGGACTTTTATTTCACGGGAGCTGACCGGGTGTCAGATCACCCCCATCGTCCCCATCACCCCCATCGGCCCCATCGAGCAGATCGACCCCATCGCCCCCATCGGCTGACTCGCTCGTAGTGACCGCATTCGCCTGCACCTTCGGCCTTCGGCCTTCGCCTGCACCTTCGGCCTTCGGCCTTCGCCTGCACCTTCGGCCTTCACCGCCTTTTGCCTGCACCTTCGGCTTCGGCCTTCGACCCGCAGGTGTGACTCCGGTGGTGTGCTTCGATTTGGTGGTTCGTCGGTGCTTCGATTTGGTGGTTCGCCTGCACCTTCGGCATCATGCAGTTGACCATGTGGTGTGCTTCGATTGTGTGTGTGTGTGTGGGGAAGAAGAGAGGAAGAAGGGGGGGTGTTAAATGGTGGAGTGAGAAGGGGGGTGAACCGACTGTGGTATTATTATTATTATTATTATTATTATTATTATTATTATTATTATTATTATTATTATTATTATTATTATTATTATTTATTTATCGTCACACTCAATTAGCAGAGAAATTTAACAGAAGTGTACATAGCGGTTATTTTTTTCATTCAGCAGAGTCAGTCAGATACATAATCAAACAGCCAAGTTTCAGTCAGATGCAGACTCAGTCAGAACTTCTTACTGGGTCAGCTTCTGACTCAGTCAGATCTTACTCAGTCAGCGCAATCAAACAGCCCCTGAGTCTTGCTGTAGTGAAAACAAGATCTTTCGAAGGTCTAATTTCCAAAACTTCTGAGGTTGTCAAAACTTTCGAAGCATTAATGGTCAAGTCTAATCTTCCAAAGATGATGCGGAAGATAAAGGAAGATCATGTGATTAAAATTTCTTCATCAAAAACAGCAAATGATCCTTATAGTTTGAGCATAGGATCAATCACTGCTGCATTGTCTTCAGTTCACTTTGACAAGCCCAAGACCAATGAGGGTTGTGTCTCCAAATGTAACTAACCATCTCTTTTTGTGCAGGAACAACTAAAGACTAAGATAAATGTATGGATCATTAATAGTGCCTATTCTAGGCATATGACAGGCAATGGCTTTTTGCTTTAAAACTTTAAGTAAATTGATGGAGGGCCAGTTGCTTTTGGAGGAGATGGGGGTGGTTAGGTTACTGGAAGGGGCAGGGTCACAAATGGTAAGCTTAGCATTGAAAAGGTAAACTTTGTCAAAGATCTTGGGTACAATTTACTGAGTGTAACCCAATTTTATGATCAGAGACATAACATGCTCTTTACTGGGTATGAGTGCATTTTTCTCAAGCCCGGGGTGGTCATTTCTCAAGAGCATATCCTGCTCCGAGCTCCTAAAAAGGGAACATGTACAACATGGATTTGCAAGAAAGATCACCCTCAGGAGAAGTTTCTTGCTTTCTATCTAAAGCAAATAGTGATGAGTCTTTTTTTTGGCATAAAGAATGTGCCATATAAACTTTAAGAACATAAATAAATTAATTAAGAATGATTTGGTAACTGAAATGCCAAAGAGAGAGTTTACAAGTGCTAATCATTATGTTGCATGCCTGAAAGGGAAGCAACACAAGGTGTCTCACAAGCCAAAGGAAAAGAACTTCATCACTACACCCCTACACTCATTACACATGGATATTTTTCGTCCTACCATTGTAATAAGTCTAGGAAGGACCTCATACTGTTTGGTGATCACAGATGATTTCACAAGATTCACTTGGGTCTTCTTCCTCAGAACTAAGGATGAAACTCCTGAGATCTCAAAGAACTTCATTCTGAAAATTAAGAATCAATGTGATCACAAGATCAAGACCATAAGATGTGGTCAAGGAACTGAATCAAGAACCAAATTCTTGACACATTTTGTGATGAAAAGAGTATTACAAGACAATATAGTGCTTCCAGGACTCCTCAGCAAAATGGTGTAGCTGAGAAGAGAAATAGGAGACATATTGAAGCTATGAGAACCATGTTGTCTGACTCTAAGCTACTCATCACCTTCTGTGTAGAGGCAGTCAACACTACCTGCTATGTGTAAAATAAAGTTTTAGTAGTTAAGACTCATGGTAAGACTCCTTATGAGCTGTGGCACAAAAGAAGACCTTTTATTGGTTTCCTTAGATCATTTGGATGTCCTTGCACCATCTTGAATATCAAAGATCAAGTAGCCAAATTTGCTGAGAAATCAGGTGATGGACATTTCATTAGATACTCTTCCTAAGCTAAGTCTTATAGAGGATACAATCTTAGAACTAGAGTAGTTGAAGAATCAACCAATATGACCTTCAATGAGCACACTCCTAGTGTGAAAGGTTATGACCCTGATTAGATGTTTGATCTTGATTTAGTTACCAACTATTTTAACAAATATTGTGAGAATGTTTCAGGATCTACAGGTAACTTATCAACAGGAGATTCTGACCCAAAATTTGAGCTAAGAAGACCAAGCAAGAACACTACTTCAGCACCAGTGGTAACTAACCTTGTAGTTAGAGTTTCTATCAGCACAACCATAACAATTCAGCTGATACATCTGACGTGCCTACAAATTCCAGCTTAGATGCACAAAACTCAAATAAAGGAGTTTCAAATATAGGAGGTAATAGTGATGGTGACAATGATCAAGAATTTCTTAATATTGATAACCACTCTATAGAATACAACATCAATGATGTCACAAACTCATTGGATCAAGCTTCTCTTGAGAAGTGTGCTAATATAGTGGATGACACTCCATTGTCAGATCTAAATATCATAAATTTAGATCTGTCCAATTAACTTGCTATGATTCCTCAGCTCAGGATCCACAAGTCACACCCTACCACAAACATCATTGGAGATGTTGACACAGGGGTGAGAACAAGAGGACAAACCCATGACAAAAATGTTTGTCTATACTCTTGCTTCATATCCTAGATAGAGCCATAGAAGGGTGATGAGGCTTTGAAGGGTGGAAGTTGGATTGACGCAATGCAGGAGGAGCTGTTTGAACTCAAAAGGAAAAATGTTTGGAACCTATGTCCTCTTCCTCAAGGAAGACTACTATAGGTACCAAATGTGTTTAAGAATAAGAAGAATGATAGAGGACTTGTTATCAAGAACAAGGCTAGACTAGTTGTTCAAGGGTACATATAAGAAGAAGGGTTAGACTACATAGATGTTTTACTCCAGTAGCAAGACTTGAAGCTATCAGAATATTCCTAGCTTTTACTGCATCCAAGGATTTCAAGGTCTACCAGCTTGATGTCAAGTGTTCTTTTCTATATGGGATGATTGATGAGGAAGTGTATGTCAAACAACCACATGGTTTTGCAGACCCAGATCATCCTTATTATGTCTGCAAGCTTGATAAAGCTCTTTATGGGCTGCACCAAGCTCCAAGGAAGTGGTATGAGACACTATCTTAATATCTATGTCAGCATGGTTACAAGAGAGGTACTATAGATGGAACACTCTTTATCAAAGGAACAGGGAATGACTTGATGCTAGTTCAAGTTTATGTAGACGACATTGTCTTTGGGTCAACTAATCCAAAGCTCTACAACGACTTTAAGAAGCTGATGAATAATAGATTTGAAATGGGCGCCATGGGTGAACTTAATTTCTTTCTAGGAATTCAAGTGAAGCAAGTTGACAATGGCATCTTCATAAGTTAGTCAAAGTATTTACAAGCCACACTTACAACATTCAACATGACTGAACGTAAGGTTGCAAAGACAACCGTAGCAAGAAACCACTCCTTTGGACCTGATTTTAAGGGGGAGTGTTTAGATGAACATATCTATAGAGATATGATTAGATCTCTTATGTACCTCATAGCCAGCAGTATTGATATCATGTTTGCCATATGTATATGTGCAAGATATTAAGCAAATTCCAAGATGTCACACCTGGTTGCTGCCAAGAGGATTCTTAGATATCTCAAATATGCTTCTAAACTAGGCCTTTGGTATCCAAATAATTTTGACTTCAATCTGTATGCCTAAACAGGTAGTGACTATGGTGGCTGCAATATGACTGCAACGTCTACATCTGGTGGATGTCAATTCCTTGGTGGAAGGATAGTCTCATGGCAATGCAAGAAACAATCATGTGTGTTTGTGTCAACTACTGAAGCTGAATACATTGTTGTTGTGCTCAAGTGCTTTGGATTTAGAATCAGGTACTAGACTATGGATTCAACTTCAAAGAGACTCCAATCCATATAGAAAACAATAGTGTTATCTCCATCATAGAGAATCATATGCAACACTCAAGGACAAAACACATCAACATCAGGTATCATTTTATTAGAGATAATTTTAAAAAGGGGTTGATAAAACTAGTCAAAGTTAACACAATTGAATAATATGCTGATATGCTCATAAAGGGTTTTGATGAACAGATATTTAGATATCTTGTATCAGCTATTGGAATAATTAATTTAGAGTAGATTTTCTTAAACTTAACTTAAGACTATTTCTAAAACATGTGTGTCCTAAGTAGTCTATATTATCACCTACATAAGCTCAGTTTACTTTGGAAGAAAAACTTTTCAAATGATATTCCTCAGAATTTTGGAAATTTTAAATATATTTTCTCTGGATGACATTAAGTTGTCTTTGGAAAAGCATTTTGTCTTCAAAACAAATAATTACTTATAAGAAATTTACCATCGGAAGAAATTTTGATGTATCTTCCAAAGCTTATATATGCTTCTAAGCATTTATATGTTTTTGAAGGACAATTTTCTTTCAAAAGTAATTAATCCTCAGAAGATTTATTCTCTTATGAATAAAACTTCTCAGTTTTAATCTCTTCCTAAACCAAATATGTCTCAGTAGTAAAAATACTCTAAGTATTTTTTCTTTTGAAACAAATTTTTCACAAAGCTCAGGAATATCTTCCAAAGTCAAATTGGCTTCAGATGTTTTTATAAAACTTCCAAATACAAAATACATTCGGAATATTTTCGACTCCAAGAAAACTATCTTTTTGGATGCTTTTTCAGAGGTGGGACTGACATCCGGATTTCAAAGTTTATCATTTTGCATTAACTTTGTGTCAAATCCATTTCATATATATATATATATACACTTAACGGTTACCCCTATTTCAGTTTCCTCTTCATCTACAAATTTCTTTAACTTAAATTCATCCACAAACTGCCTTTGTTCTTATCTTTCTTCTCCACAATGCTATCTCATAAATAGCCAACCTTGAGTGTAAAAACCAACCAGATATTTTCATGCATTTACACATGCAACACAAACAAGTTACTCTTTTGAACTCTAAGAAAGATCCTAGTTTCTTAGAGGTTTGTTGATACTTGTCTCTATGCAACTACTTCACATCCCTCACCATAGATCCTCACTTTATAAAGATCAACTATTGGAGTTCTAAAGGACCTGCTAAGAGGTCACCATGGATGGAGAGAAGGCACTGTTTGCCATAGTGCAGGGGAGGACAATCTTCATTACTTCAGCCTCTATTAACACTCATCTTAGGCTGGATGATATAGAAGGTGACTTGTACTTCCCAAAGTCTGCTCTCAACCACTCCTTCAGGCAGATAGGTTATGATGGTGATACTCTATAAGAACCTTTCGAAAATGGAAGGTCTCCTCTCAATGGAAGTACGTTTTCCATATAGTCATTCATTTTTATCTAACAAGCATGGAGGATAGGACCAAATTCTAGAAAACCTTTCCTACATAGTCCATGGGATGGTTCAGGGGGTCAAGTTCAGGTACTCTTAGTTTGTATATACAAATTTACTTTCTAGCTTGTGCAGGCCCCTATATCCTCACCTATGCAAGAGAAAGTGGACACTTGAGCTCCTACTTACCCAAAGGAGCAAACCACTCCCTTATCTTTAAGGTTCAGTGCTGAGGTTCCTCATGCTCAGCCTGATGAGCTCATAACCGTAACAGCCTTAAGCCTTCACTCAGAGTCTTAAAACTCTAGTGAACAATTTTTAGGGAAAACTTACCATCCCCAGCCTCTAGACCATAACCAACCTATACACAACCTAGAATTATATGATGATGAAGACATGGGATTCAGTGAGTACCATGAATCTCTTTTCTTTACCCCTACTCAAGGAGAGATGAGTATTCCCACATCACCCATGTCTAGCCCACATCATCCACCCACAACTGAGGTGGATCTCCCTGAACAAGTTCAGGAGGTCCATATGGATGAGGCTCTCACTTTAGTAAGTGACTACATCTTTAAGACCTCAACCATGGCAACCCAGCACCTTGTCACTTCAACTAAAGCTGTCATGGTGTAGGCGAAATCCAGTAGCCAAAAACATAGTGTTGGTGATGAAGAAGAAGACTTTGGTCCTATTCTCTCATCCTCCCATGATTCTCCTGATGAAGATGAGGGGAGTCTGAAACTAAAGGTATAAAAACTAATCAAAACCTGCACATATTTAGTCTCAAAGGTTAGTCACCTAGAATCTTATGTGACTACCTTACTAAGGAGGGTCAATGACCAGTAACTTGAGATCACTAATATCAAGTGAAAGTTAGTTGAGAGACCACTCAGAAGGACTCAACCATGTCCATAAGAACCTGTGAATATGGTGGACCTAACCTCTAACTCAGCTATAAAGGTGATGCTCTAAAACGGGGGAGAAAGGCCTAGCAATAATAGAACCTAGGAGTTCTACTTAGTGTATGCACATTAAGGATTCACTAACCTCACTTACAATTGTCCATACTCAACAACTTCCTTAAGTCCACATTAATGTGGACTTACTCATACAAAGTTTTTAGGAGGGTATCCCAAGGGCTATTTCTACCCCACCGTATGATGCTAAGAATGAAATTCTAGGGTAGAGGTATGATGCTAACAGAAGAGCCCTAATACTTCATAGACTTCAGGGGCAGTAAGAGGTCTCTAATTTTCAAACCTTAAAGTACTATGACAGTCTTCCTCTAGTCCACATGTCACTTGCCAATTCCAGTTAAAATAGGCAAGCTGACAGACTGGCTGAGAGGATTCAAGATAGGATTGTTGAAGAGTTTAGACATAGAAGAATACAAAGGCTAACAGGTAATGTCATTAGTCAATTGGATGTTAAGGTAGACCCTAAGATTAGCTTTGAAGGGAAAACCTTGACCGAAGGCCTAGTGGTAGACCCTGTGAACCTTGTTAGAGGAACTACTTTAACATCCTCTACCCTCAGTGAGGCACCAGCTGGTGCAGGTGTTTCACAACCTCTCTCTAGCCAATGTTTAAGTGCTAAACCAAGCAATAAAGGCCAAAGTTTTCTCCACCATGAGTCACCAGGGCCTGTGAGTGACAAAGAGAAAAGGAAAAAGACTCCTGAGGAGATTAAGGAGGAGAGAGAGAGAGGAAGAGAAAGCTAAGGGGAGAGAGTTCAAGTGGGTCCCCATGCTTCATAGAAGCTACAATCAGGGATGCCCCCAGGCCAGAAACTCAAGATGATTAGTTGAGGGCAGCTAGATTAAACTACTTGGAGACCAGGAATTATAACATTAAGGAACTCATCTCTTTTCCCTTAGAAGAGCTTAATGAACTGGCTGATATTGAGTTGTCAAAGGAGAGGAAGGAGGAAGGGGATGCAGAATTGCTCCTGAAGTACAAAGAAGAAAGGAGGAATAAAAAACTCTACAAACATGCTCCTACCCTCTCCCCAGTTCAAGAAAGCCTTGAGATAGAGGCTTTGGCAATTGAGCAACAACCTCAGGTAGACAAGGAAGCAAACAAACAAAATATGATCAGCTGCCTGAGTGCCACAGGCCTCTATCAGGCATCTGCACTTCTTCTCTTATCATATGAATACATAGAAGTCTATTGATAGGCAGAGGATGAGAGAAGAAGCTACAAAGTCAAGACCCATCATCCAAAAAAGCCAAAAGAAGTCTATTGATAGGCAGAGGATGACGAGTTCTTAAAGCTCTATAGATCCTCTAGAAGGAGGCTTGGTCCAATGTCTCTATTCACTATGGATGAGCACATTAGAGTGATCAAGCAAAAGATTTAAAAGGGTGAGTTTATTGACTTGCATTCTCCACCAAGTCAAGCTTCTCCTGAAGTTGAGGTCAAGGTTGAACCCCAAGAGACAACACAACCTAGACTGAGTGTTGGACCAAAGCCAACTTCATCTTTTGATCCACAGCAAGGTCCTGATCCCCTTCCTTCCTAACCTGTGAGGGAAAAGGACCCAACTGAGAAAGACACACAAGAACAACATGGTACTGAAGGCCAATCTTCTCAGTTAAAGTCTTCAAAGAGGAGGAAAATAATGGCCATGAAGAGGGACAATAAGAAGAAGAAGAATTCCAGGGCATCCCCCTCCACACCTCAGGATGAGCCAGAGCTTCCTGAGGTATCTTAAGAAGAGGTTGCTCAACCTAGTCCAACACAAGTAGAGCCTCTTGCAGCTGGGAGACCCATCCTGTCCTGGACTTTTCCTACAAATCCAGACTGATAGTATGTCATTAGAGATCAAGGAGGTCAAGATGTATATTTCTAGCAAGACATGCTTAATCTTCCTCTGCATGATCTCTATGACACGAGAAGATACTATGAGAGTATGAGGGATCCTGACCAAATGATGAAGAAAAGAATGGCCTAGATCCTAATAAGAACTGTCAATATCTGAGTAACCTTCTCTATTTTGGTAGCATCAACCTAAGGGGAGTTTGTAAGGTTTATACTTATAGGCTGATGCAAGCAAAGCAACCAAAGAGCTTCCAACATGCACGCATGAAGTGGAGAGTAGAGTTACTTCGGAAGATTTACACAACTCAGAGAAAATATTCTATGTATAAAAGCTTCAAAAGCCAAAGACCAAATATTTCAAAGCCAAAGATGAAGTCTTTCGAAGCTTCAAAGACAAAGTCTTCCGAAGTCAAAATACTAAAGACTGATTTCTTCTGAAGATAGAGAAGACATGCTTTCTCTGATTAGGTTTTGACAAAAGCTGACCAACTTTCTGTTGCCACTCTGAAGACTCACTAACTTGTATAAGTTAGTGAAAAGGTCCATGCTTTTATAAACTATAGATTATGGTCTGTGGTCTGTAACTTTCTACTTTGTACCTTTTATCCTTTTGTAATATATTAGGATGTGAGCAATGACATGTCATAGTCATAAGTCAAAAGGCAATTTACCTTTTGACAATACATTGATCTTGTTATCTAGATTAGTGTTTTCATCTGCCTTTCAAATTATAGCTGGTTGTAGGAAGTAGTATAAAGTATCTCAGGTTCTTGTATTTATGTTCATGCTTTGTAACACTTGTAATAGAACTTGAGAGCAATATGCAGCATTCTTGAAAACCATACTTATCTTGTTCTTACTATTTGTTATGTCGCATTACTTACTTTTGTTCATAGTATCATTTACTTAAACCCATATCCTTATTTGATCTGTTAAGTGTTCTAACACTCTCCTCATTGTGAAACTGATTGTATTGATCATTCCTTAAACGGTCCTGCAGCATTGAAGATGAAGTTTGAAGATTTAACATTTGAAAATGATAAAGAGTGTTTTGGGAAAAGATAGAGATGTGGCTGCAATAATATTAAATGCATGTGATATGAACACAAGATCTGGGATCACAAATGTCATTGACAAATGCCTTTTTAGTATCACGTTTAGCAATTTGATTATGCGTCAATGGTTCAATAGATGGGAAGAGATTTAGTACGTTGGGAATCACCTAGTTGGCCATGGGAGTGTAGTCGATTATGGTGTCATGAGGAGATTTTCAAAGTGTTGAAGCAAAAAGAAGGTAAGAGGCTAGACATGCTTTGTAATATGCTGATTCTAAGTACTTTCTTTTGCCAATATACGCGTAAAAAATATAATTTTGTTGCATTTCCTTGTTCTCAAGGCATATAAAATCTTGTTGGCCTTGCTCTTGACATGAGAATGCTTGAGAAAGAGAAGTTAAGTCAATCATAACACCCTGACACACTATTCTACAACTTAGTTATGTCAAAATTAATAGTTACATGGATATTCCAAAACAATTAAGATGGTTATGTATACATAGTTTCCAGCTTAAGTCGACGCCTACAACATTACCAATGCAGAAACTGTTTGCTCTTAACATGTCCCATAGCAATATCGAAACACTTTGACTTTTTTTATAGTAGTGCAGAAGGATTTGTGAGCAAACTAAAGTAATTAAGATATTATAATAAATCTATTTTATATTCTGTTAAGTTAGTAAAATTCACTAATTAAATATATGTATTCTAATTTATGTGTATGGCGGTGATTGGGTTAAGCTCAAAAGAAAACCGATTACTTGGATCATTAACGATTCTTGAACTGAGTTTTTATGAAAAGGTCCATAGTCTCGGTGGGTTTTTCTTACTTCTTACAAGTGAGAGGTTAATAGTTAGAAAGTGCATAAGTTTAGTTGATATATGTAAATCATTTAGCAATGTGTTAAACTTGTCCACGTTGTTTCATTACTGTTACAAACATAAAAAGCTTTTGATATTCATGAGCTGGGGATATGATGAGAAGAAGAAGTTATACATCATAAATAGAAAAGCTGGTGCTACTAGTTATTACCGAGACGAACATGACTTTCATACTCTTAGAGCTTTTGATTTGTATATTATGGGAAGAGTGTTATTTCATAATCCAAGAAACTATGGTAAAGCTATGTGGATTAGAAATATGATTTGGCGTTAGAGCAAGTCCAATTTTTAAGACTTTAAGACTGTAAAGTCTAAAACAATTAAAGATGAGATGAGAATAGATCTGAACACTAATGTTCCAATGAAGATCAGAGTGTTGAAGCATCCTAAGTGTGTCAGAAAGATTCCAATCCATGATATTGTACTAGTAAACGGCTTATCCAAGCTAATGAGATGGACTTGTGAAAAGAAAACTTGACATGTAGTAATCAATTGTATAGATAAATAGTTTAGAATCATAGATCCGATTGATTTGTTGAAGTTCAGTAAAGATGATTTGATGAAGCTTCAGGCATGTCCAACTGAAGCCGATGAATTAGTTCACTTCGTTGCAGCATGTAAGGCCCCGTTTTCGGGAACCCCACAGTTGGTCATTCACAGCATCATTTATAATAGAACACGCCAAGATTGCCTTTAAAATAAATAAAATAATGCAGCGGAATGATTTAACAAAAATCACTTTATGTATTAATAATCACTTTTGCCAAATAATACATTGGTTGTTAAAGTTACAAAAGAATAATTAGTTTCATTACAAGACAAAAGTATTATTTCTGCATAAGATGGATGCCAGTCTCTTATTCGCCAAGTAGCTTCACCCTCCTACCACCCCAGCAACAAGTTACCTGCCAACTGAAAATGCATCAAATTTAGCGTTACTGAGCGAGTTCTAGTTTTATAAATAAAATATTTTCCTTTTGTTTGAAATATATTCTTTACTTTCGTACATGGTCATTCATCGTACATACATCAAGTTAATATCATTATTATCTTCCATTATCGTACATATTTGTTCGGTCATCGTATTCATTTCTTATCGTTCATTTCATTCATTTTGCACATTTCAAACTTTTATTCATTATCTTTCACTTTCATCTAGACCAGTGTCATATGCTATACCCCAAACATTGTGCACTAAGCTGGTACTGGGCCGAAGTCTATAAATAGACCCCTAACATTGTGCACGAAGCTGACTCCAGTACCGTGGCAAGCGACAAGGGACCCGTTTCGAACATATTGGTCAATCACCAAGATTGACCCTTGTGTGCATCCTCATGGGTTAGCTAAACCGCACACAGTTGAGCTTACAACTTCTCAATAAGTTGTGATCTTTCATAAATTTGCTTGCAAGAATTTCATTCATTCGTTATGTTCCACTTTTCATTATCTTTAATCTTTTGCTTCATTTATGATAATACTTTACGTACACGACCATAACACACCATGTAAGGTTACGTACTAATATGTAATATGGAACATGCATAACAGGCATCAAGTATTCATAATACTAACAAACGTAACCACTAAAACATCCCAGGTCTTAGTCTTTATATTTCTATTTCCCGAATTTCAGAAAAATTTCTAAGTCATTAGGCGCATGAGTACTATGTAGGCGCATGAGTACTATATAGGCGCATGAATATTATATAGGCACATGAACAGCTGAGCGCATTGGAAAAACTTAGGCGCATGGGAAGATTTGGCCTCATGGACACTGCTTGGGCTCATGAGCCATACTTAGTGTAAGGCCCCGTTCCCGGACACCTCACAGTTGGACTATTATAACACCCGGTTATTTTTTATACAAAGAAATAATAAAAGTAAAGGAAAAGAAGAAAATGTAATTTACCCAAGAAGAGGGGTTAAATGTGTCCAAAAGGACAAAACTTTGGGAAGTTAGTGAATAAAGCAACATGGCCACCCATGCCATGTTACTTTTCGCCCATCATTCGATTTTTTAGAGAGAGAGGAGAAAAGCAGAGAATTCTCGGAAGTTTTAGAAGAAGCAAGAACTTTGAAGTTTTAGTAAGAATTCTTAGATTTATGGTATTTTAGATGTTTCTAGTTTCATTTATGTGCCTATAAATGTGATTATGTGTTCGGGTTGTATATGTATGTGGGTTCTAGGCGCTAGAAACGTCTGAGAAAGTTCAAGAGAAGAGTTTAAGTTCGAAAGCTACTAATGTGAGTTCTAGACCCCGTATTTTACTTGTTTTAAACATTTTGGGGCTGAAAATGTATGTAAAACCATTTTTACAAAGTTTATTTTGAACACTCGTATGTATTCATGTATGTATGATAATGTTCCTATGTTGATTATGTGTTAGTTATACTTAGAATAGTGTTATTAAGCTTAGAACATGTAAGGAAAATGATTGGTATTGATAATGTGTTAAGATTATGCTAAACAGGTTGCCCAACCGACTGAACAGTACCCCAACCACCTAGGATTTGCCTTAGAAAGTTCTAAGTAAGCCCAAACGTCTGAACAGGGCACAACCGCCCAAACAGTGCCTCAACAATCTAGAAATGCTTTAGAAAATTCTAAGTACAGGCCCAACCGTCTGAATAGTACCCATGCGTCTGGGATCCCCCAAACGTCTAAGGGTTGAACGTCTGAACAGTTGCCCATGCGTCTGAGAATTTGACTAAGACGCCTAAGTGAGGGACAAATGCCCAAATAGTGCCCATGCGTTTGGGATTCCTAAAACGTCTAAGTGTTGAAATCGTCTGAATGGGGCCCATGCGCCTAAACAGGCCCATGCGTCTAAGTGGAATAGAGACTAAGTCAAGTCCAGACGTCTGCCCATGCATCTAAGTGGAAAAGAGACTAAGTCAAGTCCAGACGTTTGCATAGTGGAAAAACACCTGAACAGGGCAGAAGCGCCTAAATAGTGCCCATGCGTCTAGGCCTTTATAATAATTTTCTGAAATTTTGGGCAAAACAGAATTGATGGGGTTTTAACATGTTTATCAAAGCTTCATACAACTTGTTTATATGAAAAACGCAGCGGAATATATGTTTTAAAACATGTTATCAAATTAATTGTTAAACCATTTTAACAAACAACCCCAACCCATGGATCTTTATACAATGCATACAATGATAAAACGTAAGATGGTTAAGATTCTACAACCTTTGTAACTTGCTTAACCCGAAATCAAGAGGTGAAGTTGATGATGTTTGTTGATGAAACTTCAATGGAGAAGCTCTCAAGAGGTTGTACCCCAAGCTTACAAAACACCCTTTCTTGCTAGGATTGTAACACCAACTTGATACTACTCTTGAACTCTTGATTTCCAGCCAATGATGCTTAGATCAAGAGCTGAAAAATTCTGCTCTTGCTTTCCTTTCAAAACCCGTAAGAAAAGAAGAAAGAGAGATAGAGAAGAATATCTTTGCTCTTGTGTTTTGTGTGTGTAAGAAGGAATAAATGCAAGCATGAGTTAGTGGAGTTATGCCTTGCATTAAAAACAAGACAAGAATGCTTTCCAATGTAGCATGGGACGGCCCATGCCCCTTTTGTCTCCCTCCAAAGTTTTTATAAACTTTAAAAAAAAATAACACTCTTGCAATTTGAGTTTTATAAAATTAAACATTTTAATTTTATAGATTTTACACACTATTATATGTCATTGTTTAACTTATTTAAGCAATGTAACAAATAATATCTTATGAACAAATTATATATATATATATATATATAATCTTGTTCATTTACAAAAGCAATGAATTTAGAAAAGCCGGTTTCTAAATTGGTGCTAATATTTATTTGTGTGATCTTATCCACAAATAAATATTTATCGGTGTTTGTTTGGCTTGTTATTGGGTATGACCCGACTTGGATCATATCACACTAGCCACATCAATTTAATATGTATCTTGGGCAGATCAATTCTTTCAATCTCCCACTTGCACAAGATTCATAGAAAATTGATGCAAGCAGCAAATAACGCCTAGCAACGGTTTGCTACCCCTAATGTATATGACTAAGTGCCATTCAATAACATCATCCCTTCCAAGTACCTTACTTGAATATGATTTAGGTGAATTAATCATCTATCCTTTTGTTGCAGATGTCATGTTAAATCCAAGAGACACAGAATTGTCATTCTCTGATGATTTAACTTTAACAGGCCTTAGACATCTTACTCTCAACGAATAAGAGGAACAAATTCCATCTTGACTACATACGTCTCTCACAATCACCTCATATCATACCTGAACTCAGCCTTATGTACTGCCAATTTTTCAGAACAGCAAAGTACTAAGTCAAAGTACAATACTTGGTGAATATCAAGACCCAATATGTATCTCAGGTCTGAGGATACAATGATATTCGCCTTTACTCAATATCTCTTATGACTAATCACAAAGATTCCATGCAGAAATAATTGAGAGCGGGTCAGTCCAATATCTATATCCCATAGATATCAATGAACCTTGGTAGCAACCTCTTGCTTTATATTCATACCTTATGAATATCAACCAATCCAATTTCATTATAGTCTTACATTCATAATTGTTCCCACAAGTATGATCGACTACGGACGTTTAGAATAACTTATTTATTCACGGATTTAAACATGCTAAAATAGAAGAACAAATGATAATAATTATCATATAATTAAGTCAAATAACATAAGTTCTAATATCTAAATACAAAATACAACATCAAACCCAGTCACTTGAATATCTAAGTCCCATGGCACAAGCATGGCCTTCATGTTTTGCCCTTTCAAGGAGCTTTGTGAGTGGATCCGCAATGTTTTTATCAGTGTGGACTTTGCGAATACATATCTTTCCTTTTTCAACTTCATCCCTTATGTAGTTGAATCTCCGTTCAATGTGCCGAGTCTTTTGATGAGCACGAGGTTCCTTGATTTGAGCAATCGCACCCTCGTTGTCACAAAAGATCTCTAGGGGATCCTGAATGGAGGGGACTACCCCTAGATCGGCTATGAATTTCTTCAGCCATGCAGCCTCCTGTGCTGCCATTGAAGCGGCGACGTATTCAGACTCTGTAGTGGACAACGCTACGACTTCTTGCTTTGAGCTTTTCCAAGAAACAGCTCCGCCATTCAGAATAAAGATGTACCCTGATTGAGATCGTGAATCATCTCGATCAGTTTGGAAACTCGCGTCCGTGTAACCTTTTATAACGAGATCCTCTTCACCAGATCCGTAGATCAAGAACATATCCTTAGTCCTCCTTAGGTACTTCAGAATGTTCTTGACAGCCATCCAATGACCATCACCAGGATTTTGCTGGTATCTACTTGTCATGCTTAAAGCGCATGACACGTCTGGTCTAGTGCATATCATTGCATACATGATGGATCCTATAGCAGATGCATATGGGATTGCCTTCATTCTATTTTGCTCCTCCTTCGAGCTTGGACATTGAGTCGTACTCAATATTGTCCCTCTTTGAATAGGTACACTACCTTTCTTAGAGTTTTCCATCTTGAACCTTTTCAAGATTTTGTCAATGTATGCACTTTGATTCAAACCAATCAGCCGCCTTGATCTATCCCTATAGATCTTTATTCCCAGAATATAGGCAGCTTCACCAAGATCCTTGATGGAAAAACAACTTCCAAGCCAGGTTTTTACACCTTCCAAGGTTGGGATGTCATTTCCAAATAGTAGTATGTCATCTACATACAATACTAGGAAGGTTATTATGCTCCCACTAGCCTTCTTATACACACAAGCCTCATCAGCGTTTTTGATGAAGCCAAATTTCTTTATCTCCTCATCAAAACGGTGATTCCAGCTTCTTGATGCTTGCTTCAATCCATAGATTGATTTCTTTAACTTGCATACTTTATCAGGATGTTTTGGATCGACAAAACCTTCAGGCTGAACCATATAGACATCTTCCTCAAGATATCCATTTAGGAAAGCGGTTTTGACATCCATTTGCCAAATCTCATAGTCATAATGAGCAGCTATGGCAAACAGTATCCTTATAGACTTTAGCATTGCAACAGGTGAGAAGGTTTCATCATAATCAACCCCTTGAGTTTGAGTGAAACCCTTTGCTACAAGTCTAGCTTTGTAAGTATCCAAGTTTCCATGCATATCGGTTTTCTTCTTGAAAACCCACTTACTTCCAACTACTTTGGAATTAAGAGGTGGTACGACAAGTTCCCAAACTTGATTGTCATACATGGATTGCATCTCAACGTTCATGGCTTCAAGCCATTTGTCATAATCCAAATTGGACACTGCATCATGATATGTGGTTGGTTCATCTGAATCTACCACGTAGCATCCATCCATGAAAAATCCGTATCTTTCAGGTGGATTACTAGTTCTACCACTTCTGCGAACGTTTTGTGTGTATTGATCAACCGCTTGATCATTCTCAACATCCTCATGTTGAGTGCTAGTTTCAACCAAACGTGCATCGGGCTGTGAATCTTGATCCTCCTCAAGATCCACTATTCTACTGCTAGTTCCTTCCAAAAGGAACTTTGTTTCTAAGAACTCGCCCTTTCTGGCAACAAACACCTTTTGTTCCAGTGGGTCATAGAAATAATATCCCATAGAATCTCTAGGATATCCAACAAAGATACACTTGGTGGATCGGACATCTAATTTGTTTGGGGTGGGAGTCTTAACATAAGCCTCACAACCCCAGACCCTTAAGTATGATAGGGATGGAACTCTTCCATGCCATATCTCAAAAGGTGTCTTTTCCACCTTTTTGGTTGGGGCCATATTCAAAATACGGGCCGCGGAGAGCAAAGCGAAACCCCAAAATGACAGAGGCAATGTGCTTCTAGCCATCATAGATCGAACCATATCTAATAGGGTTCGATTCCTCCTCTCAGACACACCATTATGTTGTGGTGTTTCAGGTGGAGTGAGTTGTGAGATAATCCCACAACTCCTAAGATGATCTTGAAAAACATCACTTAGGTATTCACCGCCTCTATCGGTACGGAGAACTTTAATTGATTTGTTGAGTTGATTTTCTACTTCATTCTTGAAGATTTTGAACATTTCAAAAGCTTCATCCTTGTGCCTTAATAAGTACACATACCCATAGCGACTATAATCGTCGGTAAAGGTAATGAAGTATCTCTCACCATTCCTAGTTATTGGCTTAAAAGGACCACATACATCCGAATGTATGATGCCTAATAAATCTTTTGCCCTTTCGTTAGTTCCACTAAAGGGTGCCTTAGTCATTTTTCCTTGTAAACAAGATTCACATACATCAAATGAATCACATTCATTTGTTTTTAAAAGACCATTCTTTTGAAGCGTTTGTATACGTTTCTTGTTTATATGACCAAGACGGCAATGCCAAAGGTAGGTATCACTCAAATCTAATTTGAGTCTTTTGGTGGTTGCTTGGTATATAGAGCTATCATATGTTGCGTTTTCATGAACTAATTCATAAATACCATTACAAGGTATAGCCTTAAAATAAAATACATGATTTAAAGAAACATGAATATCATTGTCAACAAACTTGAAATCATAATCATATTGTCTTAAACGGGAAACAGAAATTATGTTCCTAGTCAAGCTAGGAGCATATAATACATTATTTAAAATAACTTCCAAACCACTTGGAAGCTTCAAAATGTAGTCTCCTTGGGCTTCCACATGAACCTTTGCACCATTGCCCATGAAGAGACTTATTTCCCCTTTAGCATAATGCTCATTTCTTCTGAACCCCTGCAACAAATTACAAATGTGAGTTCCACATCCGGTATCTAATACCCATGTGTTAGAAGAAATAACATTCAGCTCAACATGTATCATGTAAATTATACCTGAGGTTTGCCCCGCATCCCTCTTTTCTCTCAACTCTTTGAGATAGACTGGACAATTTCTCATCCAATGCCCTATCTCACCACATTTGAAGCATGGGTCGTTCACGGCAACCTTTTGCTTCTTCTCCTTGGGCTTTGGAGGTTGCGCCCTAACAGCCTTCTTCCCCTTTCCCCCAACATGACCCTTTCCTTTGGCAACAGTTGCCTTAGGAGGGGGTAGAGACCTTCTCTTTTTCCCACCTTCACTTATGGTGAGAACAGGTAAAACCCTTTTACCCATTCCCGCCTCAGCTGATTTGAGCATAGAATGAAGTTCATTTATGCTCTTGTCCCATCCGTTCATGTTGTAGTTCATGACGAATGCCTCAAACCTTTTAGTTAGGCCATTAAGGATCAAATCCGTGGCCAACTCTTTTGAGACGGGACAGTTCAGCCTTTCAAGGCGGTCGATGTGGCTTTTCATCTTAAGAACATAAGATGAAACTGATTGGGATTCCTCCATCCGACATGCATTAAGCGCTTGAACCGTTTCGTAGCGCTCCACTCTAGCTTGTTGCTGGAACGTTTCCCGCAACTGAGTGATCATGTCATAAGCTGCATGGAGCTCATACTCCTTTTGGAGTTCGGGTGTCATACTTGCTAACATTAGGCAAGAGACTTGGACGGAGTCTTCCACATATCTAACCCAATCATTATACGCTTCCACATCTTCCTCGTCAGGTTCATCGGGGATGGGGTCATCAAGGATGTAGGCCCGCTTTTCTTGTTTGAGAACAATTCTCAAGTTGCGGTACCAATCCATGAAATTGTTAGGTGTTAGACGATCCCTTTGAAGGATCGCCCTTAGGGATTGGTTGTTTTGGTTTGGTACATCATTATTAGCGTTGTTGTTGTCGGCCATCTACAAGATTTTACAAAGTTCTATTAGTAATCGTTAATATAATTATATTTCATTTATCAATACCCTTTATGTCTCATAGACCATTAATAAATAAAATTTTAGAATCCAACGTTATATTTAAATATTGGTTAGGTGACCTTTATCCCATTATTTAAATAAACAAGGTAGTCATAAATGACAATTACAACCTATTGTAACTTCTAGTGGTATGGGATCGTTTGAACATCTCATGTTTATAACGACATGTTTATCCCATCAACACCTTTTATAAAATATATTTTAGGTGATCCATTCAATATATTTTACAAATCAAGTCGTCCTACTTACACACACGTGTGAGTTTACTATATAAGTGGTTAGGTGACCTTTATCCCACAAACATGGTATTCTCACCTCAAGTTACAAGTTCCCTCAAAGTGGTTAGGTGACCTTTATCCCACTAAGAGTTAGCAAGTAACCTAAGTGTTGTGTAAAAGGATGGTGTTTAACTTGTTTTTCAAAAGGGATTTATAATTTGACAATTCTTGTTTAGAAAAGTCTATGTACCATATGATTGTATGCATTCAACCATATGGTACCCTATTGGTTCTTTTAAATAAAACCCATTTTATTTTGTAAACCATTAACTCCTTTTATAGAAATTCTATTTATGCTTAATGATTTGAGAACCAATTACTTGTTTATTGTTTGTTTTAGTTGACGGTTTGTTAATCACATCCAAATATTCAAAACAAACATCATCATATGCATTCAACCAAACATAAACAAAACAAGTCATATATGCATAACAAAGCATACTAAGTTGATCACACTTGTTTAGCCAAAACAAGTGTGTCAAATGGTCATATCCTAAGGGTTTAGAATCATGACACATGGTTGACCAAAGAGACTCCCACTTGAAACCATATCTTCAAGAATCCTCTTTGTCCATCTTTTCTTCAAGTCTTGATCTTGAGCTTCCTTACAAGATATGTATCCTAATACATTTTTCTAGTAAAGATAAACTCCTAATCTATTTATTACAAACCATATGAATAAATAAATTACAAGACTAGACTTGAAACAAAAATTAAATTATTACATGCCCAAATGAATATAACTAGACAACCAATTTAACCAATCAATCCATATGGTCAAGGCTTTGTTATGCATGATCAACAAACAACATTTTAAATCACATCATAGCTCACGGTTTTGAGCAGCCCCCTTTGACCCATTTTCTTGGCCAACATTAACCAAGAACATATGGGTTTTGTCCAAACAAGCAAACATTTTATGATCTAGATTTTTAAAGATCATTACATGCATAAAGTAAGATCTTTAAAACATCAAAAAGGGGACATTTTTCAGCACTTTAACTCACGGTTTTGTGGTGTCAAGCACCCAAAAAACGTGAATTAGTTAGTGTAATATATGTATGCATATGTATAAGTGGCTCTAGATGCCATTGATGGGGTTTTAACATGTTTATCAAAGCTTCATACAACTTGTTTATATGAAAAACGCAGCGGAATATATGTTTTAAAACATGTTATCAAATTAATTGTTAAACCATTTTAACAAACAACCCCAACCCATGGATCTTTATACAATGCATACAATGATAAAACGTAAGATGGTTAAGATTCTACAACCTTTGTAACTTGCTTAACCCGAAATCAAGAGGTGAAGTTGATGATGTTTGTTGATGAAACTTCAATGGAGAAGCTCTCAAGAGGTTGTACCCCAAGCTTACAAAACACCCTTTCTTGCTAGGATTGTAACACCAACTTGATACTACTCTTGAACTCTTGATTTCCAGCCAATGATGCTTAGATCAAGAGCTGAAAAATTCTGCTCTTGCTTTCCTTTCAAAACCCGTAAGAAAAGAAGAAAGAGAGATAGAGAAGAATATCTTTGCTCTTGTGTTTTGTGTGTGTAAGAAGGAATAAATGCAAGCATGAGTTAGTGGAGTTATGCCTTGCATTAAAAACAAGACAAGAATGCTTTCCAATGCAGCATGGGACGGCCCATGCCCCTTTTGTCTCCCTCCAAAGTTTTTATAAACTTTAAAAAAAAATAACACTCTTGCAATTTGAGTTTTATAAAATTAAACATTTTAATTTTATAGATTTTACACACTATTATATGTCATTGTTTAACTTATTTAAGCAATGTAACAAATAATATCTTATGAACAAATTATATATATATATATATATAATCTTGTTCATTTACAAAAGCAATGAATTTAGAAAAGCCGGTTTCTAAATTGGTGCTAATATTTATTTGTGTGATCTTATCCACAAATAAATATTTATCGGTGTTTGTTTGGCTTGTTATTGGGTATGACCCGACTTGGATCATATCACACTAGCCACATCAATTTAATATGTATCTTGGGCAGATCAATTCTTTCAAGAATCATTAGAGTTTGACCCAAGTTTGACTTAGGGTTTTTAATTGTAAATATATTTGCATTATTTTAAGTTGTTTCTATGATTATAGTAATTATTATTATGTGACTCATGTGGTGTGCTTATGATCATAAATGCAAGTATTATTTTTAACAAAGTGAAAGAGAAATAACAAAGAGAAGTGGAACTTATTTAAAGAGTTAACAAGTCTTGCAAGCATATAGGAGGTGCACGACCCTGTTGTCGTTAGCTCAACTGTGATGCGGGTTAGCTACCCCGTATGCTCACGGGGCCAATCAATTGAGATTGGCGGACCTTTGTAGCATGCCCTAAGTGTCTGGGACGGCCTTGTATACAGTAATTCAGACTATAGACTGTAAAGGGGCCCAGCACCAGTTTTTCCGCGCACATAGTTTAGGGTATTGCTCATTGGTCCACATAGACAGTGAAAGATAAAGTTAAAAGATTACAAACAAACAAGGTACACAGTAAAGAAAGAGAACAACACCTTATTGAATAGTTCATGTGTGCTCACATACAAGAGTAAGAGATGTGTTTCCACAAAAAGAGTATTTTCATATATGTAAATCATACAAGGTATTTTAATACTTTTAAAACTAGAACTCACTCAGCAACGCTGTCCTTTATGCATTTTCAGTTGGTAGGTAATTGTTGCTGAGGATGGCACGAGGGTGAAGCTACTCGGCAGGGAAAGACTGACATCTATTCCTATGTTATGATATTGTTGTTTTGTAATGCAATTAAACAATCTTTTGTAAGTTAAACATTATTGTATTGCTTAACAACATTATCTTTTAATAATAGAGAATGCCTTTTCCTAATGAAATTCCATTGTGTATATTATGAAATTAATATTAATACGTTTTATGTGCAATGAATGACCAACTGTGAGGTGTCCGGTAAGGGGGTCTTACAAGTTGGTATCAGAGCCAAAGTTTAGGTGAAATGGGTAAATACTTTTAAAAGAAACCTAAACTTAAACTGAAAATGGGACAGAAAGAGGGAAGTCAGCCCGAGTAGCTACGTGCCATCAGGTATTTCTTTCTTAAAGTTAATCAGTATTATGTGTGTGTGCTATTTGACTTATGTGTTCTTAGTGGATTTAGATACTGATGTCGTCAGGATAGGAAATGCTTGGGGCGTGAAGAGTAAAGTAAGTGGTTAATCACAATTGGCCATTGTAATTAGGGACTTACTATACTTGACATAAACTGAGCTATTGCCTTGAATGACTGTGTTAGTGTTTGAATCTTATAGCATCTAGGAAATGGCTGGACAGAAGTCTTCCAAGGCTTCTTGAGGCAGAGGTCGGCCACGTCTGACTAGGAGTAGTGATAAGGCTCCTGAGACAGCTCGTGAGAACCCTAAGGTTCATGGCCGGAGTGAGGAGAATGAGAATGCCAGCCTGAACGCCTCAGCTAGGGAGGCGATTGCTGATGAAGTGCACCAGGTCATGCAGACAGTTTTACCGTCTGTGGTGAATGAAGTCATCAGGGCTGTGAGAAGCGAGGAGAGAAAGGAAAAGGAGAATAGGAAGGGATCCACAGGCAAGGGAAGTAGAGGGGAGGAACAATGACCAGAGCCTGAGACTGTATTGTCTGACGAAGATGAAGATGATGTAGTAGGGGTGACGACCAAGGGGTGCAGTTATGGGGCATTCCAAAGGTGCAAGCCCCCGACCTTCAATGGAAATGGCAATGCTACTGCCGCTCACCGCTGGGTAAGAGAAATGGAGGCGGTGTTGGAAATCAGTGAGTGTCGCGAAGACTAGAAGGTGAAGTTCTCGACTCACTCCTTTGTTGACTCAGCATTGTGTTGGTGGGACAATATTGTCCAAGCTGAGGGTGCCAGAGCCATCGGGAAGATGCGATGGAAGGAGCTGAAGCAACTAGTGATCGAGAAATTCTGTCCTCACAGAGAGCTCGACAGGATCAAAAGGGAGTTATTGCAACTTGAGGCGGGAACCATGACCCACCAGCAGTACACCACCAAATTCAACGAAACGGCAAGGCTAGTACCGGATCAGGTGATGCCAGTGTCAAGGAAGATCAACAGGTACATCCAAGGGCCACCGATTGATATTCGCAGGCATCTGATCGCTGCTCAGCTAGGCACCTTTCGATCGGTGGTGGACATGGCGGGCAGACTGTATGACGAACGGGAGGAGGCAGTGGTAGAGGTGAAGAGGACGGGTGGTGGTGACAAAAGCTGGAGTGGGAAGAGGTTTGGACGTCGTGGTTTCACTCCAAACCACAAGAGGATGAAGGTGGACGACCGTAGGGTGTCGTCAAGCTTAGGGTTGAAGAAATATGGCAAATGTGGAAGGGAGTATACCGGCAAGTGTAGAATGGGGTTGAATGTATGCTTCAGGTGTGGCAAGCATGGCCACATCGCTAGAGACTATAGGGTGCTGAAGTGTTATAACTGTGGCGGGGAGGGCCACGCGACCAAAGACTGCAAGAAGCCGAGGGCGGAGAGTTCTGGGGTGAGGAAGAAGCCGAAGGAAGAAGCCGAAGGAAGAAGGGTAGAGGGCAAGTGCTAGAGCTTACACCATGACCCGGGAAGAGGCCAGAGTGGATCCCAATGTCGTGTCAGGTATGTTTCTAGTAAATCAAACTTGTGCCTCTTTATTGTTTGATTCTGGTGCCAGTAGGAGTTTTATTTCTACTAATTTCTATGCTAAGTTGTCTGCTAGCAGTAGGAGTATTAGTGAGCCTTTTGACGTAGAAACTGCTATCGGTAAGTCCACTAGAGTTACTGATGTGGTAGAGGATTGTACCATAGAATTAGAAGGTCGTAGGTTTGCTGCTAAATTACATGTGATGCCCATAGGTGGATTTGATATAGTACTAGGGATGGATTGGTTACAACCTATGAAGCAAATACCGTATGTCGCAAGAAGATGATTTGGTTAATTGCGCCCGATGGAAGTTTAGTGACGGTGTATGGAGACCGCGTTACTACGATCCCAAATGTGATTTCGATGGCATTGGCGGGAAAATGCATGAGACGTGGATGTAGTGCCTACTGGCCTACGTGAAGGACATAGACACATCAACACCACAACTATCTGATGTACCAGTGGTGCGCGACTTTCCGGATGTATTCCCGAAAGATTTACCCGGCGTGCCACCAGATCGCGAAATCGAATTCCAAATCGATTTGATACCCAGTGCTCAACCCGTTGCCAAAGCGCCGTATCGATTAGCTCCAACAGAAATGAAAGAATTGATGGAGCAACTGCAAGAGTTGCTCGATAAGGGGTTCGTTAGACCAAGTATCTCTCCTTGGGGTGCTCCGGTCTTGTTTGTAAAGAAGAAGGACGGTAGCATGAGGATGTGTATTGACTACCGTGAATTGAATAAGTTGACGGTGAAGAATCGATATCCATTACCGAGGATTGATGACTTGTTCGATCAGCTTCAAGGTGCCAGTTGGTTCTCAAGGATAGATCTTCGATCTGGCTACCATCAGTTGAAGGTGAAGGAGCAAAATATCCCTAAAACAGCCTTTCACACACGTTATGGACACTACGAGTTTCTCGTTATGTCTTTTGGTTTAACCAACGCACCAGCTGCTTTTATGGACTTAATGAACCGAGTATGTCGACCAATGCTAGATAAATCAGTGATAGTATTTATTGATGATATCCTGATTTATTCTAAGAGTAAGGAAGAACATGCCGGCCATATACGCGAAGTGTTGGAGACACTTAGGAGAGAGAAGTTGTATGCCAAATTCTCCAAGTGTGCTTTCTAGTTGCGCGAGGTTTAATTTTTGGGTCATGTCGTTAATACGGAAGGGATAATAGTAGACCCGGCAAAGGTTAAGGCGGTGATGCAAAGGAAATCACCAAAGACGGCATCCGAGATTCGTAGCTTCATGGGGTTGGCGGGCTACTACAGGAGATTTATTCAAGACTTCTCCAAGATATCCTCACCTTTGACAAAGTTGACTCGCAAGGAAGTAAAGTTCGTATGGGGTCCAAAACAGGAGAGTGCTTTTGAGGAGTTGAAGACGAGATTAACACAAGATCCTGTCTTGACATTGCCCGAGGGAAGTGAAGACTTAGTGGTGTATTCGGATGCATCTTATTCTAGGTTAGGTTGCATGTTAATGCAACGTGGAAGGGTAGTAGCCTATGCATCCCGACAGTTGAAGACCCACGAAGTCAACTACCCTACCTACGATTTGGAATTAGCGGCTGTGATTTTCGCGTTGAAGATTTGGAGGCACTACTTATATGGTACGAAGTGCACGATCTTCACAGACCACAAAAGCTTGAAGTACTTCTTCGAGCAGAAGGATTTGAACATGAGGCAAAGACGATGGTTGGAGCTCATAAAGGTTACGATTGCGAGATCCATTACTATCCGGGCAAGGCCAACTTGGTGGCAGATGCCCTTAGCCGAAAGGAGAGACCCGAGCCAATTCAGGTGAAGGCTTATCAGCTGATTATGACCTCCGACGTGATGACGCCGGTCAAGGAGTTTCAAGACAAGGCTCTGAAAGAAGATCGTCTTAACTCTGAAAGAATGAGAGGTCTAGTCGTAGAGTTAGGTGAAAACACTCTTAGTGTTAGAACTCGATATAGGCGAATGTGGATTCCTCGTTACGGGGATCTACGTGGAAAGATCATGGACGAAGCTCACAAGACTCGATACTCCATTCATCCCGGTGCTACCAAGATGTACCACGACATGAAGAAAGAAAACTGGTGGCCGGGGATGAAGCGTGACGTAGCGGAGTATGTGAGTAAATGCCTTACCTGTTTGTAGGTGAAGGCAGAACACCAGAAGCCGTACGGAAAGTCCAACCACTGGATATACCCGAGTGGAAGTGGGAGCACATCACCATGGACTTCATTATGAAGTTACCACGTACCCCGAAAGGGTATGATGCTATATGGGTGACAGTTGATGGATTGACAAAGAGTGCTCACTTCCTACCGATCTGAGAGACGTATTCTTCTGAGAGACTCGCGGATCTATTCATCAAAGAGATTGTAGCTCGTCATGGTATGCCAGTGTCTATTGTGTCCGACCGTGACACTTGGTTTACATCTAAGTTTTGGAAGAAATTGCACGATACGATGGGGACGAGACTACACATCAGCACGGCTTATCATCCTCAGACGGACGGTCAGTCTGAGAGGATGATCCAGACACTTGAAGACATGCTTTGAGCGTGCGTGATCGATTTTGGAGGAAGCTGGGATGACCATTTACCATTAGTAGAATTCTCGTACAACAATAGCTATCACGCCAGCATTGGTATGCCACCCTACGAGATGCTATATGGTAGGAGATTTGGGACACCCGTTTGTTGGGGTGATATTGGTCAGAAGGAGCTGGGGAGTATTGAAGTGATTGAGGCTATGACGGAGAAGCTCGATAAGATCAAAGCCTTTATGAAGGCGGCCAAAGATAGGCAAAAGTCGTATGCCGATAAGCGGCGTAGACCGATTGAGTTCCAAGTGGGTGATAGAGTTATGTTAAAAGTCTAACCTTGGAAGGGTATCATTCGGTTTAGAAAGCGGGGCAAGTTGATCCCAAGGTATATAGGACCTTTCTGAATCATCGCTCGAGTAGGAGAGGTGGCCTATAGGTTAGAACTACCCAATGAGTTAAGTGGAATTCACCCGACATTCCATGTATCTCATCTGCAGAAGTGTTTAGCCGACGAAGATATCGTTGTACCACTGGAGGACATCTAAGTGGATGAACGGCTCAATCACGTAGAGCAACCAGTGGCAACCATTGATCGTAAGGAGAAGATGTTAAGGAATAAAGTGGTGAATAAAGCAACATGGCTGCCCATGCCATGTTACTTTTCGCCTATCATTCGATTTTTTAGAGAGAGAGGAGAAAAGCAGAGAATTCTTGGAGGTTTTAGAAGAAGCAAGAACTTCGAAGTTTTGGTAAGAATTCTCAGATTTATGGTATTTTAGATGTTTCTAGTTTCATTTATGTGCCTATAAATCTGATTGTGTGTTCGGGTTGTATATGTATGTGGGTTCTAGGCGCTAGAAACGTCTGAGACAGTTCAAGAGAAGAGTTTAAGTTCGAAAGGTACTAAGGTGAGTTCTAGACCCCGCATTTTACTTGTTTCAAACATTTTAGGGCTGAAAATGTATGTAAAACCGTTTTTACAAAGTTCATTTTGAACACCCGTATGTATTCATGTATGTATGATAATGTTCCTATGTTGATTATGTGTTAGTTATACTTAGAATAGTGTTATTAAGATTAGAACATGTAAGGAAAATGATTGGTATTGATAATGTGTTAAGATTATGCTAAACAGGTTGCCCAACCGACTGAACAGTACCCCAACCACCTAGGATTTGCCTTAGAAAGTTCTAAGTAAGCCCAAACGTCTTAACAGGGCCCAACTGCCTAAACAGTACCCCAACCGTCTAGAAATGCCTTAGAAAATTCTAAGTGCAAGCCTAACCGTCTGAATAGTACCCATGCGTCTGGGATCCCCCAAACGTCTAAATGTTGAACGTCTGAACAGTTGCCCATGCGTCTGAGAATTTGACTAAGACGCCTAAGTGAGGAACAAACGCCCAAATAGTGCCCATGCGTCTGGGATAACCAAAACGTCTAAGTGTTGAAACCATCTGAATGGGGCCCATTCGCCTAAACAGGCCCATGCGTCTAAGTGGAAAAGAGACTAAGTCAAGTCCAGACGTCTGCATAGTGGCAAAACGCCTGAACAGGGCAGAAGCGCCCAAATAGTGTCCATGCGTCTAGACCCTTATATTAATTTTCTGAAATTTTGGGCAAACCAGAATCATTAGTGTTTGACCTAAGTTTGACTTAGGGTTTTTAATTATTAATATATTTGCATTATTTTAAGTTTTTTCTATGATCATAGTAATTATTATTGTGTGACTCATGTGGTGTGCTTATGATCATAAATGCAAGTATTATTTTTAAAAAAGTGAAAGAGAAATAACAAAGAGAAGTGGAACTTAATTAAAGAGTTAACAAGTTTTACAAGCATATAGGAGGTGCACGACCCTGTTGTCGTTAGCTCAACTGTGATGCGGGTTAGCTACCCCTTATGCTCACGGGGCCAATCAATTGAGATTGGCGGACCTTTGTAGCATGCCCTAAGTGTCTGGGCCGGCCTTGTATACAGTAATTCAGACTATAGATTGTAAAGGGGCCCAGCACCAGTTTTTCCGCGCACATAGTTTAGGGTATTGCTCATTGGTCCACATAGACAGTGAAAGATAAAGTTAAAAGAGTACAAACAAAAAAGGTACACAGTAAAGAAAGAGAACAACCCCTTGTTGTATAGTTCATGTGTGCTCACATACAAGAGTAAGAGATGTGTTTTCACAAAAAGAGTATTTTCATATATATAAATCATACAAGGTATTTTAATACTTTTAAAACTAGAACTCACTCAGCAACGCTGACCTTTATGCATTTTCAGTTGGCAGGTAATTGTTGCTGAGGATGGCACGAGGGTGAAGCTACTCGGCAGGGAAAGACTTACATCCATTCCTATGTTATGATATTGTTGTTTTGTAATGCAATTAAACAATCTTTTGTAACTTAAACGTTATTGTATTGCTTAACAACAGTATCTTTTAATAATAGAGAATGCCTTTTGCTAATGAAATTCCGCTGTGTATATTATGAAATGAATATTAATACATTTTATGTGCAATGAATGACCAACTGTGAGGTGCCCGGTAAGGGGGTCTTACAACTATCATTGCACATAACACATAAATATACATTTATTTAAAACATCATAGCGGAATAACTCAAAACCATTTCATATATTAATGACAGCTTTTGCAAACTAATACAATGTAGTTAACTGTTACAAAATATCGTAATTTGCGTTACATCACAAAAACTTCATTGTTATACAAATGGATGCCATCCCAAAAATACCAAGTAGCTGCCCCGTGCCATCCTCAGCAACAATCACCTGCCAACTGGAAAATACATAAAAGTCAGCGTTGCTGAGTGAGTTCTAGTGTTATGAAAATATAACATACTTTACTTTCGTTAAAACCCTTCTTAAAATTCATACGCAATCATGCATCATACGTACAAATAGATAATATCGTTATTATCTTCCATTATCAGTCGTTATCTTTCATCATCATATTCATACTTTCATTCCATTTCATTTGCATTCTCTTTCGTATACATTCTTTCGTTTTGTACGTTTCACTATCTTTTATTTTCGTTCTCATACTTTCGTATCGTACTTTTCATCATTCTTTACTTTCATACTTTCTTTTCGTACATTACGTCATTCTTTTACTTTCATACGGATCGATGAACAATACCCCGAACATTGTGCACGAAGCTGATGATGGGCCTGTGGTAATTAAATCACGAACATTGTGCACGAAGCTGACCCAGTGAGTGAGGGCAAGTCATCTCTCCCTTTCATTCAGACCAATTGGCAATACCCCGAACATTGTGCACGAAGCTGATGTTGGGCCTGTGGTAGTTTACTCACGAACATTATGCACGAAGCTGACCCAGTCACCTAGGGCATACCACAAAGGTCTTGTCAATCTTAATGATTGACCCTGCATGCATCCTTCGGGTTATTAAAACCGCACACAGTTGAGCTAACGACAACGTGGTCGTGCACCTCCTTTCTATTTGCTTGCAAGCCATTCTTTCTTTTGTTACATTTTACTTCTCATCTTTGTTACCTTTTATTTCACTGCGTTATACTTTACATTCTTTCACTCGTTCGTCATACTACGCAAAGTAATAACATAATACTTATCGTATATTGTTTTATAATATATATACGCTTTGAAAATCTTTAAAAGATAACACACCATACTTATATTCATATCATCCATTCATCATACATGACATATCACACCCATCACATCACACATAACATCATAAAGTCCACTTACACCCCCCCCGGGAACATCCCAAGTCAAAGCCTACACTTTACATTTTTCCAAAATTCAGAAAAATATTCCAAGTCTTTAGGCGCATGGGCACTATGCAGGCGCATGGCCTTCTGGGCGCATGGGAACACTTAGGCACATGGGAAACTTTTAGGCGCATGGGCCCTGTTTGGGCGCATGGCCAACACTTGGTCATTTCGGGCAACATTCTAGGCGCATGGGCAATATGCAGGCGCTTGAGTGCCTAGGTGCATGGACACTTAGCCAAATTCAGCCTAATTCTAGGCGCATGGCCACTATTTGGGCGCATGGGGTTTCGGCGCATGGGACACTTAGGCGCATGGGCCTATTTCAGGCGCATGAGCATCTAACTTAACTAACCAACATGATTTCAGTCCCAAGTTCAATTCTAACATGTTCTAAGCTTAGTTATTACACTCTAAGCAACAAAAACACATTCCTAACATAATGATAACATCAATACCACCCATATCATACCCCACCCGTGAACACCTACACATACACATACACATACGGGTAACATAACCACTTCTACAAAAACATATATACATGCATTTCTAGCCCCAAAAAATCAGTTAAAACATGTAAAAAGGGGGTTCTAGAATTCACCTTTGCAACTCACAAGTATATATTCTTCCAAACTTGTGTGCACAAGAGTTCAAACTCCTAAAACAAGCATAACAAACCACCAAAACACAACAACACTTAGAATCGGTTTCTAAGGTGGAAAACCTCAAAGAACCGAGCCAATTAACATCAAAACACTCACCTTTGAACTTCTTCTTCTTCTTTCTAGTCCCAAAGCTTTCTGCTCTTTCTCTCTCTAAAATCCGAACAAAAGGTGATGTGCAAGGAGTATGGGCGGTCATACTCCTTTGGTACAAAATATAATATATTATTTTGTACTTTTACACCTTTAACCCCTCAATTTGGGTTTTATTACATTTCCTCCTTTTTGTTCTTCTTTTACAACTTTTAAAATATCTGGGTGTTACACTTAGGCGCATGGGCAGTGGGCGCATGGGAAAAACTTAGGTGCATGAGCCACACTTAGGCGCATGGGTAGTGGGCGCTTGAATACTTAGGCGCATGAGCCACACTTAGGTGCATGGGCAGTGGGCGCATAGGGAAATTTGGGCGTATAGGAAAAGTGTTGGGTGCATAGGCATTCTAGGCACATGAACACTTAGGAGCCTGGGCAAGTTTAGGTGCATGGGCAAGGACTTAGGCGCATGGGTAAATTCTAGGCACATGAGGACTATAATGGGCACATGGGAAGTTGTTCTATTCGACTTGCACTATTTTCAGACCCCAATCATTATTCTAACATGTTCTTAACCCGTTTCTAACATACCAAGCATCTAAAACCGGCATGTAAACATGAAACATAAGCATAGCATAACCAAACACACACTCACCCGTATAAACAGGGTAAAACATACGATATAACACACTGAAATTTATAAGAAGTTAGTTACATACATTTTCAGCCCCAAAACAAGTTTAAAACAGTAAAACCGAGGATCTAGAACTTACCTGTTGCAGCCTTTAAGCAAAAGTCCACCAAACTCGAGGGCGCAAGGAGTTCAAACACCTAAACACACAAAAACACACAACTGAACACCAAAGACCACCTAAGAATCTGTCCCGAAGCTAAAAACTCAGCTAAAACTGAACAAAACACATGAAAAACCCTCACCTAAGCGAATTCACAACTTCTTCCTACTCAAGAACTGAGAGAACTCCTGCTTCTTCTTTTACAACTGAGAAAAAGAGTGGGTAAAAAGGTGATAGTGGCGGCCATGCTCTTTTAAACATAAAAAATAAAGTTTTATCCTTTTGTACACCTTAGCCCCTTCACTTATGTAAATACTCCTTTCTTTCTTTCTTCTTTTCTTTTCTTAGTATATTTTCAGGTGTTACAAGCCCACCCCCCTTATAGAGGTTTTGTCCTTGAAACCTGTCATTCTTCAAACAGTTATGGGTAATACTATCTAATTTCTTCCTCAGTATCCAACGTAGAATCGGATCCCTTCATGTGCCTCCACTGTACTCGCACCAATGGAACCACTTTATTCTGTAATCTTTTCTCTTTTCGGTCAACGATTGCGACGGGTTTCTCTAAATAATTGAGCCGTTCATCCACTTCAATGTCCTCCAGTTGTACAATCATATCTTCATCCTCTAGGCATTTTCTTAGAAAAGATACATGGAACGTTGGATGGATCCCACTTAACTCATTGGGTAGCTCCAATGAGCAATGATTCGGAAAGGTCCTATATACCTCGGGCTCAACTTACCCCGCTTTCTGAATCGAATAACCCCCTTCCAAGGTGAAACCTTCAACATAACTTTATCACCCACCTTGAATTCAATCGGTCTACGCCTCTTGTCAGCATAGGACTTTTGCCTATCTTTCGCTGCCCTCATAAAGACCTTAATCTTCTCCAACTTTTCAATCGTAGCCTTGATCACTTCAATGCTCCCCAACTCCTTCTGTCTGATGTCACCCTAACATACGGGCATTCTACACCTCCTACCTTATAGCATCTCATATGGTGGCATACCAACGCTGGCATGATAACTGTTGTTGTATGAGAATTCAGCTAATGGTAAGTGTTCGTCCCAGCTTCTGCTGAAATTGATGATGCATGCCCGAAGCATATCTTCTAGCGTCTGGATGGTCCTTTCCAATGGACCATCTGTCTGAGGATGGTAAGCCGTACTGATACGTAACCTCATCCCTATCGCATCGTGGAATCTCTTCTAAAATTTAGATGTAAACCAGGTGTCCCGGTCAGACACAATAGGCACCGGTATACCATGAAGAGTTACAATTTCCTTGATAAACAAGTCCGCTAACCTCACAAATGAATATGTCTCACGGATCGGTATAAAGTGAGCACTCTTCGTCAAACGGTCAACTATTACCCATATGGCATCATAACCCCTTGGTGTGCCGGCAACTTCGTTATGAAGTCCATGGTGATGTGCTTCGTCCCATACAAGTAGTGACTCCAAATATTCAATACAAAGACCACAACTGCTAGCTCCAAATCATGGGTAGGGTAGTTAGCCTCATGGATCTTCAATTGTCAGGATGCATAGGCTATAACTCTCCTCGTTGCGTCAACACGCAACCCAATCACAAATAAGAAGCGTCCAAATATACTGCCAAGTCTTCGCTTCCTTCAGGTAATGTCAAGAAAGGAGCTTGCGTCAATCTCATCTTCAAATCCTCGAAAGCCTTCTCTTGCTCTTGACCCCATACGAACTTAATCCTCGAAAGCCTTCTCTTGCTCTTGACCCCATACGAACTTCACATCTTTATGAGTCAACTTGGTTAACGGAGAAGCTATCTTGGAGAAGTCTTGGATAAATCTCCTATAATAACCCGCCAAACCCAAGAAACTTCGGATCTCGGATGGCATCCTTGAGGATTTCCATTGTATCACCGCCTCAACCTTTGCTGGGTCTACCATGATTCCTTCAAAATTTACCACATGAACCTCGCGCAACCAAAACTCGCACTTGGAGAACTTGGCATACAACTTCTCCTTTCTAAGCGTTTCTAGCACCTCGCGAATGTGATTGGCATGTTCCTCCTCGATCCTTGAATAAATCAGGATGTCATCGATAAACACAGTCACTGATTTATCCCACATCGGTCGGCACACTCGGTTCATTAAATCCATAAAGGCAGCTGGCACATTAGTTAAACCAAAAGACATCATGAGAAATTCGTAGTGTCCATAACACGTATGAAAAGCCGTTTTGGGAATATTTTGCTTCTTTACCTTCAACTGATGGTAACCAGATTGGAGGTCTATTCTTGAAAACTAACTGGCACCTTGGAGCTGATCAAACAAGTCATCAATCCTCGGTAATGGATACCGATTCTTGATTGTCAACTTGTTCAGCTCGCGGTAGTCGATACACATCCTCAAACTACCATCCTTCTTCTTTCAAAATAAGACCAGAGCACCCCAGGGAGAGATACTCGGTCAAATGAACCCTTTATCCAACAACTCTTGCAACTGAACCATCAGTTCCTTCATCTTAAATGAAGATAATCGATATGGTACCTTGAGAACAGGTTGAGCACCAGGTGTTAGGTCAATCTGTAAATCGATATCACGGTCAGGTGGCACACATGATAAATCTTCTAGGAATACGTCTGGAAAATCACACACAACTGATACATCGGACAATTGTGGTACTGACGCATCCACATTCTTCAAGTAAGCCAAGTAGGCACTACATCCATGTTTCTGCACTTCTCTACCACCACCATCAAAATCACCTTCGGAACCGCGCAAACTCTGTCACCATAAATCGTCACCAAACTCCCATCGGACGAGATCAATCAAATCATCTTCTTGTGACACACGATATTTGCCTCATAGGCTGCTAGCCAATCCATCCCTAGGACCACGTCAAATCCACCTAAGGTCATCACAAACAGTCTAGTAGGGAACCTATGACCTTCAAATTCTATCACATAATGCTCTAAGGCATCAGATATCCTAGTGGATTTACTATTAGCAGTTTCTACATCGAAGAGCTCATCAATACTTTTACTTCTAACGGGAAAATTAGCACAGAAAACAGCAGAAATGAAACCCCTACTAGCACCAGAATCAAATAACACAGAGGCACAAGTTTGGTTTACTAGGAACGTACCTCACACGACATCCGGGTCCATTCTAGCTTCCTCATGAGTCATAGTAAAGTCCCTTGCCCTGGCCTTCTGCACTTCCTTCCCTTTCTCAGCCTCTTTCCCTGCTTTCGAGCTCTCAGCCCTCGGCTTCTTGCATTCCCGACTCATGTGACCTGCTTCTCCACAGTTATAGCACTTCATCACCCCACAATCCCTCGCTATATGCCCTGTCTTCTTGCACTTGAAACAGATGGTCGAACCCCATCTGCATTCTCCCACATGTTCCTTCCCACACTTGTTACACATCCTCATCCCCGTACCTGGCGTAACCACCTTTCGGTCATCCACCCTTGTCTTTTTGTTTTTAGGAGTGAAACCACCCTTGCCGAATCGCTTCCCGTTCTAGTTTCTATCACCGCTACTTTTCTTACTCACCTCTACCACTGTCAGGTCTCTCTCATCATACAGCCTCCCTGCCAGATCAACCACCGACTTAAACGTACCTGCTCGAACGGTGATCAAGTGTATGCGGATATCTGCTGGCAAACCTTGGATGTACCTCTTGATCTTTCATGACATGGGTGTCACCTGGTCTGGCACCAGCCTTACCATCTTGTTAAACTTGGTCGTATATTGTTGGTGTGTCATGGTTCCCGCCTCCAACTGTAGGAACTCTCTCTTGATCTTGTCGAGTTCCTTGTCAGGACTAAACTCCTCGACCACCAGCTTCTTCGGTTCACTCCACCTCATCCTTCTAATCTCCCTGCTACCCTCGGCTTGGACAATGTTGTCCCACCAGTATAAGGCCTAATCCATAAGTGAGTGGGTAGCAAACTTTACCTTTTGATCCTCCCTATATTTGCTGAACTCCAACACAGCCTCCATTTCTCTCACCTATCGGTGAGCAGCAGCAGCGTTACCATTGCCATAAAAAGTTGAGGTTCTACATCTTTGGAATGCCCTGTAGTTATAACCCCGTGCAGTTTCTTGCACAGCCCCCTCCTCATCATCATCACTGGAGGCAACCATCTTAGCCTCGGGTTGCTCTCTTTCTCCTCTCTTATCATTCCCTCTCTCAGCAGCCTTCTCCTTCTCCTTCTTCTCATCCTCCCTCTTAGCTCTAATTACCTTGGTCACCACAGACGACAGTATTGTTTGCATGACCAGATAAACCTCCTCAGCTACTGTCTCTTTCCTTGAGCCCTCAAGTTAGCACTCTCATCACCACCTTCCTGGTGATGAATCTCAGGCTCTTCATATGCCACTTCGGCAGCTCTAGCCCTGTTCCTCGTGACATGCGGTCCAGGACCACTTCCACCACGTACTCCACCTCGTGAGGCCTTTGATGATCTACCACCGGCCATCTCTAAACATTATAAGATTTAAACACCTATACGATCATTCAAGGTAATAGCTCAGATGATGTCAAGTACAGTAAGTCCCTAATTACAGTGGCCAGTTGTGATTAGTCACTTACTTTACTCTTCATATCCCAAGCATTTCCTATCCTGACTACATCAGTATTCAAATCAACTAAGAGCACATAAGTCAAATAACACAAGCATATAATACCGGTTAGCTTTAAGAAAACTATGTGATGGCACATAGCTACTTGGGATAGCATCCTTCCATTTGGTCCCATTTTCAGTTTAAGTTCAGGTTTTTGAAATAATTTACCCATTTCTCTTAAACTTTGGCTCTGATACCAACTTGTAAGGCCCCGTTTTTGGGGACCCCACAGTTGGTCATTCACAACATCATTTATATTAGAACACGCCAAGATTGCCTTTAAAATAAATAAAACCTTGTAGCAGAATGATTTAACAAAAACCACTTCATGCATTAATAATCACTTTTACCAAATAATACATTGTTTTTTGTGACAACCCTAAAAATAATAGATAATTTTATTTATATTACGACTAAATAAATTATATTATTATGTCAAGTATATATAAATTTACGTATACATGTTGCATGGATAAATAAATATGGAATGTACGTATGCATGTTTGCATGCATGCATATATAATGGGATTATTTACGTATGCATGCAAGTATATACATGAAGATGAAGCATGCATGTGTATGTACGTACAAATATTTTACTTATGATATATATACTCTACATATATGTATATATATATATATAAGTTGGACTTATAATTATCTGAGTATGGTTATATATTCTGTGTATATATATGTATACCATAATTTAGACCTATTGGTTATCTATGTTACTATAACTTATTTATGCATACGTAAATTAAGTAGCAAAACAAACACAACCCAACCAAACATCACAACACTAGTTAACATCAAAAGAACTTAACACCAAAACAAATTAAACCTTAATGCACCTAAACCCTTTTATTTAAACCTAGTTTAAAGACTAATAGAAACTCATTAACATCTCTCAGTTTATGATACCACAAACCATAACCCAACCGCCATACATCTTCATGAAGCAATCATCATTATCAAATGAGAGGTGGCAAACTCTAAAGCACACTCTCGGCCACCCTTATAACACCAAGCCTCATTACCAAATTCCCACCTAAACCTATAAGATGACTAAGCACTCCTATGAATGCTTACTCATCCAAGCTAGGAGCCTAGAGCAATGATGGAAGTCTCCTCTATTAAACTTGGCCGATGGAACCTTGGAAAAACACAACACACTCTCAGTTACTTCTCATCACCTTTAAAATACATCCATCGACCACCATCACCATCTTGTTCTATCTCCCAAAACCTTCATCACCCTCACAACCGCATACTACAACCATTTCCATCATCACCTATAATTCTCTCTTCACCTCTCGGTTCCTTAAGCATCCCAAACAACCACCACCATCCTCCTTTCTCTCGATTTCAACCAACACCACCACCGTAACCATCACCCGTAGCACCACCTTTTACACCACCATTAAGATCCGTGATCACCACCACCAACATCACCCTTGTTCTCTTCACCTCTCGGTAGTACAAGCAAGACAAGCATCCAAGACACCCTCCTCTCTCATTACAAAGGTTTAAAAATCTTTTTAAATACTATCAATATTTACATATGTGTTATAAACACATATAAATTGTTTTGGTACATGTATATGTACTAAAACTAACCTTAATAAATCTTGAAACCTTAATATCTATTAAGAACCAGTAATAAAATCAGAAAACTTGACAAAGATGTATTTTTAAATTTATGAGAATTTAATCTTGAAATATTAAAGAAATTAAGTAAAAATACTAAATAAATTGCGATTGTAGGAATAACATTGGAAACATTTAGAAAATATTAACTTATTATTCTGAGAATTTTAGTAAAAATATAGTTAGTAAAATAATTTATACAAATTATTTAAAAAATAGAGAAAATACTTAAAAATACAAATAATATGGTAAAATTCTGGAAAAATCACAGAATGACTCTTTTGGGGTGAAAAAACTCCAGGAATTATTTGGTATTTTATTTCATTATTATGTTTGCAAAATGAATTTTTAAGTGATCTGTAATAGAAAAATCTAAATAAATACTTAACCAGTACCATAAATCATGAAAACTTCACTGAAGCTATGATAAATCAGATTCTATAGATGGTATAAATTTCATAAATTTTATAGTTATATAACTATTTTTCATGAATTTTAGGTATATTATAGAAATTACAAAAAACAATCTGTTGGGAATTAGGTGTTATAAAATTTATTGGATGTTAAAAACTGTTAAAATAATATTCTGTGAATTTTTACTAATTTTTGAGTAACAGTAGATATTTTTGGTGATTTTTGGTAACTTTAGAATAGTTATAACAATTTATATATAGTGAAATAAAAGTTGAGAATTTTATGGTGATGTTAGCTGATCATTTCACAACTAAACCTCAAAAGGTTATTATATCTGAGGTTCTAAAATTTTAAAGAAATTTTATCTAACTTATAAATTATTTTTATAGGTTATCATTTGGAGACACGGTGAGACTCATAGCCCCATTTTGACCTTTTTGGTATTTGTAAAGTTTTTGGGGGAAAAAACATACTGGTTATGTTGATGCATTATTTTTGAAAATATTTTGAGACTTACTATCATTTATGATACAACCATTAATTCGAATGAGTAACCGTCTGATGATATTAGTAGCGCTACTTAGGAGAATATTTGCACCAACAGGATGAGTTTTGTAATGCTATTTTCCTACACCTAACCGAATAAGGGTTGAGATGTAATATTATCTGGTCTTGTGAATTATTTCGTGACAGTATGATTATGTGTGTGAACAGGTTTGGTTGTAATTGGTGCATCAATAAAATGTTTTGTCTGGAAATAAACCTATGATCTCACCAACTTTATATTTACTGTTTGAGTATGCTTTTTCAGGTAAAAATGACTAACAATATTGACTTTTCCTTTGACGTCTACAACGGATGGGGTGAAGTTGTAGGGCGAGTTTGTGTAAGCTTAACAGTTAACATCTATGATGGCAGTGTGATAGTGGATGCACATTTCCATCATACCTGAAGACGTTTAGTTAAAGAATATGTTGTAATAAAGATTACGTCAAATTTTGACATATATGTAATGATGTAATCTATAATTATGGATGAAGTATGTGCTTTATGTTTTCATTTAATTGTTTGTAATCAATTGTGTTCTGAACAACAAGTCACATCCAAAATATCACTTCACGCTTCCGCCGGGATGTGACAGGTTGGTATCGGAGCCATTGGTTATAGAGAAGTAGGTATAACAAAAATACCTAGACTATAACCATAAGCTCAACTAATAGTGAATATTGGTATACTTACAAACAAACAAACAAACAAACCTAGTATATCCCACTCAAGAGTAGGGTCTGGGGAGGGTAGGTGGTGGCAAGTCTTTCCTCTATCCAGATAGGTAGAGAGACCGCTTCCAAAGAGATCCCCGGCTCGATAACAAAAGCAATAAAGCTAGGAAATCAACATATAATCAAACATATGATATAAGCTATATGATATATGATACCGTACCCATCCTACAGCAAACATTAGAATATCACCAAAAGAAATATAAAATGAACAAGCCTGCATCAGGGAAGCACCAAATTTTCCCTAAAAAGGTCGCAGTGTACTACGTACACATCAGGCCCCGTAAGAAGTAATGAAAGTCCCTTCGTATCTACAGAAACCACTAAAAGTCCTTAATTTTAATTCTACGTCTCCAGTCGCTCCTATCCTCGATCATGTGCTCAGAGAGGTGCAAGTGTGTCATATCTCGCCTAATTATCTCTTCCCAAGTCAGCCTAGGTCTTCCTCTACTCTTCCTGCCCTCTATGACGATGTTCTCCACTGCTCTGACTGGTGCTGCCATTGGTCTCCTCTTGACATGTCCATACCACCTTAATCTTCCCTCTCTTATTTTATCTGCAATACAAGCCACTTCTAACTTCTGTCGAAACACTTCGTTTCTTATCCGATCCAGTCTTGTATGGCCACTCATCCACCTTAGCATTCGCATTTCCGCAACCTCTATTTGTTTCTCGTGCGATTTCTTTATGGCCCAGCAGTCTGTTCCATATAGCATAGCTGGGCGTACCACGACTTTGTATAGTTTTCCCTTAAGTTTTGCTGGAAACCTCTTGTCACATAGGATCCCTGATGCTGCTCTCCACTTGCACCATCCTGCTTGGATACGGTGCGCTACATCGCTGTGTATCTCTCCGTCTTCCTGCAGGTACGAGCCCAGGTATTTGAACCTAGATGTCCGTGGGACCGGCATACCTTGGATACTGATTTGGGTGTCCTCTTCCTCGTCACCACCAAAGTTACAATGCATGTATTCCGTCTTAGAGCGACTTATCGTTAATCCTTTGTTCTCCAGCGTTGCTCTCCACTGCTCTAGCTTGTCGTTAAGCATCATTTTAGATTCTGATATTAGGACAATATCATCCGCAAAGAGCATGCACCACGGGACTGACTGTTGTATAGACTTAGTCATCTCATCCAACACTAGTGCGAAGAGAAATGGGCTCAATGCCGATCCTTGGTGGAGTCCCACTTCCACTGAGAATGAGTCTGTGTCTCCTACCGGTGCTCGCACACGCGTTTTTGCCCCGTCATACATATCCTTAATTAATTTGGTATACCTCTCTGGTACCCCTCTAAGTCGTAGAGTTTCCCAAATTAGTTGTCGCGGTACACTGTCATAGGCCTTTTCCAGGTCGATGAATACCATATGGAGGTCCCTTTTCTTTTCTCTGTATTTCTCCATTATCCTTCTTATGACGTGTATGGCTTCTGTCGTAGAGTGTCCTGGCATAAATCCAAATTGGTTTATCGCTATCTGGGTTTCCCGTCTAATTCTCGTATCAATAACTCTTTTCCATAGTTTCATCGTGTGACTCAGTAGCTTTATTCCCCTGTAGTTTTCGCAACATTGAATATCTCCTTTTTTCTTATATATGGGGACTATGACACTGGTTCTCCACTGGTCTGGCATCTTCCCTGTCTTAAAGATAGTGTTGAATAGATCTGTTAGCCATTTGAGACCCTCATCACCCAGGCATTTCCACGCTTCAATCGGTATGTTGTCTGGCCCCACCGCTTTAGCCCTTCCCATTTTCTTCATAGCTCTTGTAACTTCGTCAACTGTGATGCTTCTACAATAGCATTGGTTTTGCTGCGTTGTTTGAGTTGTTCTATCTACCTCAGTTTGTTGATTTTGATTCCTATTGTTAAATAGCTTGTCGAAGTAAGTTTTCCATCTGACCTTGATATCTTTCTCCTTCACCAAAACCTTTCCATCCGCATCCTTTATGTACTTGACCATTGTCAGGTCCTGTCTTCTTCTTTCTCTTGCCTTGGCTATCTTAAACATGTCATGCTCTCCTTCTTTCGTCTCTAGTCGCTTATACATCATTTCATACGCCGTGTTCTTTGCCTCTGACACCGATTTTTTCGCTTGTCTCTTAGCCTCCTTGTACTTTTGTTTTAGCTCCGCGTGTTCTTCGTCATTGTTACAGTGTATGAGCTCTCTAAAACTTTGTTGTTTGGTACGTATCTTCTCCTGTACATTTTCGTTCCACCACCATGATTCCTTATGGCCAACTGCCCTTTTTGTTGTGACTCCAAGCGTTTCTTTAGCTGCTTGGATGAGCCTATTTGCCATAACCTCCCACTTTTGTTTTGCATCTTCCTGTGGCCCAGTTTGGTTCATTTGTATGACTTTATCTCTAAAAATGGTAATCTTTTCGTCTTTGAGCTGGCCCCATCTGATCTTGGGTGTAACTCTCTTGTTCCGTTGGGCAATTGGCCTCTTGACAATATTGGTATACTTATGTGATATAATTAATATGTGAAATTCTGTGATTTTATGATTTTATGCTTAAATAATTGTAATAATATGTGACTAACTATTTTTTGAAACATTATAAAGAAATTCATGCAGTTATGAATTCAGATAGTTACCACAATGAGACCGATTCTTCTGAATGTCCAGACCATAGCAACTCTAAGGAAGTAACACCTGAACCAGAACCCCAACAAGCTATGGATATCCCTCAAACAGTAGTGGAAAATAAATCAAAATTTTATGTTCGACGTGCACCAGTACATGTGGGAGGAGATACAATTAAGACTCCTAGGAAAAAGATACAATGTGGGGACAAGTTTAGGACTAAGCAAGCTGAGAATGTAGAAATGCAACATTCTGATTCCTCCGAGAGTAAGGATAAGGTAACTAAAAGACAAGAGTTGGATCAAGTGAGAACAGCTCGGCAAACTCTTAGAAAACTTAAGAAAATACAGCTAGGAATCTGGAGAATCCAGAAGGACATCAAGAAACTCAAAACATCCAAGAAGAATATCTTCACAAGAATATAGAAGTGGATTCGCAGGAACTAGAAAACTATAGACTTAACTTATCAAGATAAAAGAAATGAGAACCCAAAAGATATATGTACTTTTGTGTCGAAATATTTATTTAATATATGCTAAATGATTTTGTGTTAGAATATTTATTTGTGATACTAATATTATAATTCACTATAGTAAATCATGCCGCCAAAAAGAAACACTCAGCCTGTCCGAAGAACAGCTCGAGTGGGACGACCCATAACCCGACTTGGGGAAGAAACTCCCGTGAACACTGACACAAAAGAGAATGACAAGATTTCTCAAATAGTATCCCAACAAATAGAAGTTACCCTACCTACCCTGATTACCTAACTCCAACAAAATCTGAATTTTGGAACCACCTCACACCCACCAGAAGGGCCTGAAAATATTAACACAGAAGGGCGACAAGAAGAGGAAATTCTGAATGAATTCTCAAAGGGATGTTCTTACAAAACCTTCATGTCCTGCAGACCCCGGGAATTCAATGGAAAAGGAGGAGCTGTGCAAGCATTAAGATGGCTAGATAAAATAGAAGGAGTTTTGGAAATCAGTAATTGTGCTGAAAGTTTCAAGACACTGTTTGCTTCGCATTCTCTAAAAGGAGAGGCACAATCCTGGTGGAAAATGGAGGTACACACTAGAGGTAGAAATGTCATGAGTAAGATAAGTTGGGAGGAATTTAGAAATCTAGTAATAGAAAAATACTGCCCTTATAATAAAATAGAAAAACTAAAGGCTGAATTCTTAGCACTAGAAATGAAAGGAGCTGCACACCGGGAATATACTGACAGGTATAATGAACTGTCCAGGTTAGTACCACATCTGATAACCCCGGAATCAAAAAGGATAGGGAGGTATATTTGGGGACTAGTGCCACAAATATGAGGGTTAGTGAAATCTGCAAGAACCAAAACCTTCCAAAAGCAGTAATCCTGTCAGGAAGTCTAACAGATGAGATGATCAGAAATGGATCATTAAACCATCCACAGGTAGGTGAGAAAAGAAAGTGGAATGAAAACCACTCAGGAAGAAGATCTGGAGAGAACCCTCAGAAGAGAATAATCCGACCTCCACCAAGAAATTTCTTAGGAGCAGCTCAGAAGGTGGATAAACAACCACAGTGTAATATATGCCAAAGGTGTCATACAGGGAACTGTATGACAGTGGTTTGTTACAACTGCAAAAAAAAGGGCATATCTCTCGAACTGCAAAAACCCTACCAACCCTAAAACAGTCTGCTTTCAGTGTGGAAGTGAAAATCATTTTCGTAATGAGTGTCCACAACAAAAAGGCAAGGCTCCAATTAACCAGAACAACCCCCGTGGAAGAGCTTTCGTGATACAAGCTGATGAAGCTCGTCATGAACCGGAAGTGGTACCGGGTACGTTCCTTATCAATAACCAGTACGCAAAAGTATTATTTGATACAGGAGCAACTCTTAGTTTTTTTTCAAACATCTTTAGACCATCACTTAGTTTAATATCTGAGAAATTAAGTGATAGCTATGTGATAGAATTAGCTGATGGTAAAATAATAGAAGCTGATGAAATCACTCCTAACTGCATCTTGAACTTAGATGAATATTACTTTGATATAGATCTGATTCCTATTAAATTAGGAGGATTTGATGTTGTAGTAGGAATGGATTGGTTGAGTAAGAACCATGCTGAAATCATTTGTGATAAGAAAATGATAAAAATTCCTTTGATTAAGGAAGACAAAACTCTCTGTATATACGGTGATAGACCAAATGATATTATGAAATTGATTTCTTGTGAAAAAGCACAAAAATGCTTAAATAAGAAATGTTTAGCTTTCTTAGCTCACATAGTTGATGCAAAACTTGATAAGGGAAATTTGGAAAGTGTTCCTGTTATAAATGAATACCCTGATGTTTTTCCTGATGAATTACCTGGATTACCACCCCCTCGTCAAGTAGAATTTAAAATAGAATTAATACCAGGAACAACCCCTATTGCTAAAGCACCCTATCGTTTAGCACCAACTGAAATGAAAGAACTCATGACTCAATCACAGGAATTATTAGATAAAGGATTTATACATCCTAGTGTATCACCATGGGGAGCACCAGTTCTCTTTGTTAAAAAGAAAGATGGAACTTTTAGGATGTGTATCGATTATAGGAAACTCAATAAAGTTACTATAAAGAATAGATATCCTCTCCCTAGGATTGATGATTTATTTGACCAATTACAAGGATCTAGTTATTTTTCAAAAATAGATTTAAGATCGGGATATCATCAATTAAGAGTACAGGATGACGATATATCCAAAACTGCATTCAGAACTAGGTACGGGCATTATGAATTTCTTGTAATGCCATTTAGATTAACCAATGCTCCAGCAGTGTTTATGGACTTAATGAATAGAGTGTGTAAACCTTATTTAGATAAATTTGTTATAGTTTTCATAGATGACATACTGATTTATTCTAAGAATAAGGAAGACCACGAACAACACCTAAGGTTAACTTTGGAATTTCTACAAAAGGAAAAGTTATATGCGAAATTCTCAAAATGTGAATTTTGGAAAAGAGAAGTACAATTCCTAGGGCACATAGTTAACCAGAATGGAATTCAGGTTGATCCAGCAAAGATTGAGGCAGTTAAGAAATGGGAAGTTCCAAAAACCCCAACTGAAATACAACAATTCTTAGGTTTAGCCGGATATTACAGAAGATTTATAGAAAATTTCTCAAGAATAGCTCAACCATTGATAGAATTGACCCAAAAAGATAGAAAGTATATATGGGAAGAAAAACAAAATGAAGCTTTTGAACTCCTCAAAAGTAAGTTCTGTAGTGCACCCATATTAGCTTTACCAGAAGGGACAGATAATTTTATAGTATATTGTGATGCATCACGTCAAGGTTTTGGATGTGTTTTAATGCACAAAGACAAGGTACTTGCATATGCATCCAGACAACTTAGGGGTAGTGAAAAGAACTATACCACCCATGATCAAGAATTAGGAGCTGTAGTATTTGCACTGAAAATTTGGAGACATTATATGTATGGGACTAAGTGTATAATATATACGGACCATAAAAGTCTGCAATACATCTTTGATCAGAAGATGTTAAATATGAGGCAGAGAAGATGGGTAGAATTACTAAGTGACTATGACTGTGAAATCAAGTATCATCCTGGTAAAGCAAATGTAGTTGCTGACGCTCTAAGTAGGAAAGAAAAGACTAAACCATTACTGGTACGTGCTATGAGAATGGAACTATGTTCAGACCTGTTAAATCAAATTCGGGAAGCTCAACAAGAAGATGAGTCAAAACTAAAAGGACAATTAAAAGACATAAAAGAAGAAGCAGATGGAATTCTGAGGTTTAAAGGAAGAATTTGGGTACCTGATAACAGTATGATTAGAACGATTGTTCTGCAAGAAGCTCATAAATCAAGATATTTTGTGCATCCAGGGAATAATAAAATGTATAAGGATTTGAAAAGCCAATATTGGTGGCCAGGCATGAAAAGATCAGTCGGAGAGTTTGTGGAACAATGTGATGTCTGTTCAAGAATAAAAGCTGAATATCAAAAACCTTCAGGATACCTGCAGCAACCAGAGATTCTAGAATGGAAATAGGATCAAATTACAATGGACTTCATAACTAAACTACCAAGAACTAGAAATGGATACGACACAATTTGGGTTATAATAGATAGATTGACTAAGTCAGCTCATTTCTTACCTATACGAGAAGATTATAGGATTGAGAGATTAGCAAGAATTTACATAAAAGAAATTGTGTCCAGACATGGAATACCTGTATCCATTATATCAGATAGAGATAGTAGATTTACTTCCAGGTTCTGGCAAACATTACAAAAAGCCTTAGGAACCCAAGTGAATTTAAGTACAGCTTATCATCCACAGACTGATGGACAGAATGAAAGAACAATACAAACCCTAGAAGATATGCTAAGAGCTTGTGCTATAGATTTTGGTGGAAATTGGGATAGTCACCTACCATTAATAGAATTTTCATACAATAACAGTTATCACTCTAGCATTGGGTCAGCTCCATTTGAAGCTCTGTACGGAAGGAAGTGCAGATCACCCATGTGTTGGAATGAAATAGGTGATAGACAACTCACAGGTCCTGAACTAATCCAAGAAACCACGGACAAGATCACTGAGATTAAAAATAGATTGAAAGCAGCTCATGATCGACAGAAAAGTTATGCAGACAAACGAAGGAAACGGTTGGAATTTCAAATTGGAGACAGGTTTATCTGAAGATATCTCCCTCGAAAGGAATTTTTCGGTTTGGAAAATCCAGTAAGCTAAACCCTAGGTATATTGGTCCATTTAAAATCATTGATAGAATTGGTCCTATGGCATACAAATTAGAATTACCTCAAGAATTAAGTGAAGTACATAACACCTTTCATGTGTCAAACCTCAAGAAATGTCTAACCAATGAAACCTTAGAGATACCAATTCAAGAAGTCAAAGTAAATAGGAAACTCCATTTTGTGGAAGAACCAGTAGCCATTGTAGGAAAAGAAGTAAAGCAGTTAAGAAGAAATAGAATTCCCATAGTGAAAGTTAAATGGAATGCAAAGAGAGAACCAGAATACACATAGGAAAGAGAAGATGAGATCAAGAATAAATACCCCCACTTATTCAGAGGTAATAATCAGTTAAGTTTTTATAAAAAATAAGAAATCACACTCTAAGAAATTTCAGGATGAAATTCTTTTAACAGGGGGAGAATGTGACAACCCTAAAAATAATAGACAATTTTATTTATATTACGACGAAATAAATTATATTATTATGTCAAGTATATATAAATTTACGTATACATGTTGCATGCATAAATAAATATGGAATGTACGTATGCATGTTTGCATGCATGCATATATAATGGGATTATTTACGTATGCATGCAAGTATATACATGGCAAGTATATACATGAAGATGAAGCATGCATGTGTATGTACGTACAGATATTTTACTTATGATATATATACTCTACATGTTTGTATATATATATAAGTTGGACTTATAATTATCTGAGTATGGTTATATATTTTGCATATATATATGTATATGTATACCATAATTTAGACCTATTGGTTATCTATGTTACTAGAACTTATTTATGCATACGTAAATTAAGTACCAAAACAAACACAACCCAACCAAACATCACAACACTAGTTAACATCAAAAGAACTTAACACCAAAACAAATTAAACCTTAATGCACCTAAACCCTTTTATTTAAACCTAGCTTAAAGACTAATAGAAAGTCATTAACATCTCTCGGTTTATGATACCACAAACCATAACCCAACCGCCATACATTTTCATGAAGCAATCATCATTATCAAATGAGAGGTGGCAAACTCTAAAGCACACTCTCGGCCACCCTTATAACACCAAGCCTCATTAACAAATTGCCAACTAAACCTATAAGATGACTAAGCACTCCTATGAATGCTTACTCATCCAAGCTAGGAGCCTAGAGCAATGATGGAAGTCTCCTCTATTAAACTTGGCTGATGGAACCTTGGAAAAACACAACACACTCTCGGTTACTTCTCATCACCTTCAAAATACATCCATCGACCACCATCACCATCTTGTTCTATCTCCCGAAACCTTCATCACCCTCACAACCGCATACTACAACCATTTCCATCATCACCTATAATTCTCTCTTCACGTCTCGGTTCCTTAAGCACCCCAAACAACCATCACCATCCTCCTTTCTCTCGATTTCAACCAACACCACCACCCGTAACCATCACCCGTAGCACCACCTTTTACACCACCATTAAGATCCGTGATCACCACCACCAACATCACCCTTGTTCTCTTCACCTCTCGGTAGTACAAGCAAGACAAGCATCCAAGACACCCTCCTCTCTCATTACAAAGGTTTAAAGATCTTTTTAAATACTATCAATATTTACATATGTGTTATAAACACATATAAATTGTTTTGGTACATGTATATGTACCAAAACTAATCTTAATAAATCTTGAAACCTTTATCTATCAAGAACCAGTAATAAAATCTACAAACTTGACAAAAGATGTATTTTTGAATTTATGAGAATTTAATCTTGAAATATTAAAGAAATTAAGTAAAAATACTAAATAAATTTCGATTGTGGGAATAAACATTAGAAATATTTAGAAAATATTAACTTATTATTCTGAGAATTTTAGTAAAAATATAGTTAGTAAAATAATTTATACAAATTATTTAAAAAATAGAGATAATACTTAAAAATACAAATAATACGGGAAAATTCTTTAAAAATCACGAAATGACTCTTTTGGGGTGTGATCGAAGTCGTGTGGTCGGTCAAAAATATATATTAAAGAGTACCTAATCAGCCTTAATAGCAAAGGGTAAGCAGGGTGTCGAATCCACAGGGAATCACAGGAAAATGCTAGTAACGATTAAACTAAAAGAATTGAACATTGAAAAAGGAAATTGCTTGATTAATTGGATTGTGAAATAATTAATTTAACGAAATAAAGTTTTAAGTTTTTAACAATCTTGATTGAGAAGCAACCCACTTCAGGATTCAGGTTTGACAAAGTTATAATCTTTCTTAAATGAAACCTAATGAGAAGCCATTAATGGTGACCTATACATGATATGATTTACGTGATAATTATGGATTAAAGTTTAAAGGACCTTATTCACACAATTATCAATTTGAATCATGAAACCCTAAGTCTACTAATTACTCACACAATGATTAAAGACAACCAAGGTTAAAGAATATCAAAATTAGGTTGAATCATAATTAAACCGTTTAACGAATCAAATCATAAATTGAATCCAAAAGAACTTAAAAGGTTCAAGACTCAATCCCAATCTAGGTTACAAACTAAGAAAAACTAGAACTTGCACAAACCCGTCCCCCGAAGTGAATCACAATGGATTTAGCCTTGCATCTTCATCGATTCTTCAACAAAAACGTAATTGATCATGTAATTCGGATGAAATCGACGTTCTTGATGTTAGAAGAGCTTGAGAATGATCCAAGATTGCCAATTTTCATCCAAGATTGCTGTGTGTAAAGTTGTCATTCGAATTAGGGTTTTCCCCTTTTAAATCCCTTCAAAATAGGCTCAATTTTAACAAAAACCCGCACCCCGGCGTCGGTGGCGCCTATGGGGGCGTCGGTGGCACCACCTTCCTGTCCAACTTTGATTTTCATGTGTAGTTTTTCGAGATCTTTCCGTTGATAGGTCATGGGCCCCGTAACTCCCTTCCTAGCTCAAGTTATGCTCGTTTTAAGATATCATTGCCGTACAACTTCGATTTATCATATCTTGACTTCTCGAGCTCCAATTATCATCCCATTTCTTCCCATTTCTCCGTATTCTTCACGTTTAACCTACAAACACCAAATAATCCCAAAGTAACTCCATTTATGATACATTTATACATAAAACCCGGAAATAAAGTAGTTAAAGGTTAAACTTTCACCACCCGATCACAATCCCCACACTTACCTTTTGCTTGTCCTCAAGCAAAGCTCAATTGTAATTTACAAAACCATCATTGATAATTTACCTCACTAGTCACCTATTAAAGATTAACTAAGGTCAAAGGTCATGCCCTGTTCACACAACGTACATCGTCTGGTAGATTCATGTTCTAACAAGTCAATCATAAGCAAAATAAGATGTCACCCAACTAATGCTATCATGATGTTGATTTTTAATCTCATGTACACACCCCTGACAATAATTCACTCATCTCGGTTTATTTCTGAACTAGTAAAAGATGTACTAGTGTAATCACTCACTAACCCAATATACTATGTTGTCCACATAAGCTTGTATAGTGATCACACCTCCACCATTTGCATAGATCTTGCGCACGTCTAAAGGACTTATGGGTTTTGGGTTTAGGCACGGGTAGGAAATTTTGGCTTTTAAAAGTGGCTAACACACATCTACTTATAACCCAAATCATTAAACTATCCTTATCAACATGACTCAAAGAGCTAACTCACTTCAATCTTTTTTGGCCCAATAGTCTCTCCTTTTTTTTCAAAATTTTTTCAATTTTTTTATAATATAAGCTTGACTTTGGATGCTCTTTCACTTTGAATGGATTAACGATTGATTATCAACTACTAACTTGGGCTTCATGTCTTAGGTTTAACAAAAGAATGGTTTAAGGCTCAACGTGGCTACTAAGGGAAATGATGGATGAAACTGACAAACGTTTAACAAGTAGATGGGTTCCTAGATTGCCTTTATCATTCGTGTGCAAACACCTTGCTTATGGTATTGGTATGCATCAACAACACAAGTTCTGTAACAACATTAATATATGGCCTACCCTCAATAATTGAATATGTGTATGATATGTATGAAGTCATAGGCTCAAAATCTCACCAAGTAGGAACTTAGGTTGCCGATGTGCACATGAGTTTATTATATCAAGTACTTGTTAACACTAACTGGGTATCCATCATATTTCCACAAATGACCCGCTAGAACACTTTTTTCTGAACTTGAGGAACATGGCCATGACCTAAGATCTATATCAATCTCTAATAAACAACAAGTGAAGGTTAATGGTTTTTTTTTATTTTTATTTTTTTTCAAAATTTTTACCTTAATTTGCATAACCCCCCTCATCCCCACACTTAAGGGTGCATTGTCCCCAATGCACCATTCAGTCTGTTGGAGCAATTGTGTATTTAAGGGGAGTTTTCATCATCATATCCATGCTCTCCCAATCATCAAAACAAGTCATCCCTCGGGTTGGACCACAACACACCTACCATAGATTCACTCATTCCCACATACATAGTTATTGTTTTACACACCCAACCACAGATTAAACACACCAAAAGAGTGTTGACGAGAATAACAGCAAATAACATGTTTGAACATAAAACAGATAGAGTGGTAGAAACACGTGGACCTGATCAAGTGATCAGAGAGTGTTCTGATCTCATCCAAATGGAGGTCTGGGCAGTGGTGGTCCAAAGAAGGATTCCATCAGACTTTGGTGCATGGCGTGCATGTCAAAGCTTTCGGTCTCCCTCGTCGCGTGTGAGCTTCCATCGGGGGTTGTCGCCGTTGGTACCCACTGTGACGGTTGAGCTTGTGGGTACCTCTCATATTGCTGCCCGGGCGTGTATTGTGGTAGAGCACTCCAATCCACGGGTTGTGGTCGAGCTTGATACGGCAGCCCTGCATGGTAGTCATTATACTGGCGAACCTGTTCCTGATACATAAAATAATCGTTAATAGCTTGCTCGCGTGCATACGCGGAGTCACGCGCATACATCCTCATGTCATCACGTAGCTCTCTGTCATGCCGTTCTTGTGCTGCCCATGCATCCCTCGATTGTTGCTCAAACTCCTCTGTCCTCCTATCATAGCTCTCTCTCCACCTTCTTTGTCGCTCCCTTTCGCGTGACTGTTCATCATACATGTAACTCTGATCCAAGGTCCATCCTGAAAAACCAAAAGGTCTGGCTCTGACAACTGCTGCCTGGATTTCTTCTTCCTCAGTTGGCTCCCTTGTACCAGCATCCACATCTTCAATTGCTCTCACACCACCTTGACCCATAGCAACATCATCCGTATCCGCCTGTCGAGGACCATCATCTCGTTGCACCATTAATACTCGACCACTATCCTTGTCTCGTAGTTGATAGTGAGTGGCCGTCTTCTTGTATTCCCATGATTGTCCTCCCAACTGATTAATTTTAAACTTTAAAACAGTGATTGGAATGGCTAAAGCCACGTTGGACACAACCTTTTGCTTGCGCAACAACTTGGTGATCAAACGGCAGTGTGGAATCATCAATCGCGCCCTACTTTCTCGGCTGTCCCAAATGTTCATCATTACTAATTGTCGGTAAGACAACATGTGTCTACCAGTGAGGAGGGCATGAAGCACTCTAAGTTCATAGTGTCACACTCTTCCTCTGTCAGAGATTCTAGGGATCACATTCTTGCTCAGGATCACTGTCAGTAGCTTTGGTAAGATCTTCATGTTACTTCTGTTCATGTTGTCAGAAGTTAAGGCAGTGATAGGAACAGCAAAGATATCATTTAAGACCTCCCGCAGGTAATCCCCAGTTGGGATTTCCAGAATTGAGCTTTCGTGTAGATATTCATAGGGCCCGGGTGCAGTATCAAACTTTGCCACTTGAGAAATTGTCTGAAAAGACATAACCATTATTTTCCCACCGACCTTGCCAGTTAGTGTAATGGTGTGTGGTGGGTTTGATCCATCCTTTCTTACAAGCGTAGACATCCATTCCATGATTTGATTCACATACACATGTGGCTTATCCATCTTGACAAATGTCAATACCTCTCTCCATCCTAACCTTTCAAAGCATTCAGTCACTCCAAACATTCGAAACACCGGGAGTTCCATGGGTCTTTCACAAACCATGAGTGTAGTGAGGTCATTCTTGCCCTTGAATTTGTCCATGTACAGTTGTGGTTGCATCTCTCGTGGGAACTTGGACAGTGGCTTCTTGTTCTCCGTCCAAATAAGATTCCCCTCGGAATCATAGTCAATGTCATCGCCACTAGAGTTGGTGTCCATTGCTTCATCCCTTTCGCTTTCGGAACTTGTTTCGGTTATATTGCTTGTGCTTCGCCTCGTACGTTTTCCCGAAGGTTCAGAGGATGAGGCGGAAGCTTTGCCTTTTCCTCGAGAAGTTGATTCCTTGGTTCGTGGCATGATTCTTGCGATGAACAGATATCAATTTAGCTCCCTCATGAGTACACAAACAATTATATGGATTATGAGTTCTATCACACCTAATTAATAAGGATTTTTAAGTCTATATTGTGCATATAGTCCCTAAATCAATTCTATGCCATAACAAAAGTATCACTAACCCATAATCTCAAATTAATTCTCACGAGTGTCCCTTAATGTGGATATCCACCATAAAGTCCATAATTGCCTTCATGAATTGCACATAACATAAGTAAAGTCGTTGGCCTTCCACTAAATTCCATGCAAATGATAAGGGCTTTTAAGTTTATTAACATCATAAACATCAAATCATTCATATGAAACAATTCATTGTCATCATTTTACCAACCTTTACTTCTATCATCATCATATCTCAACCTATTTCCCAAACTCATGTAGAATTAATCAACATAGCACAAATCAACACAACTTAACATGCTCATCATTTGTATACTACTTCCTTAAGCAATTGATATGAAATTTAAGATTTTACACAAGGAAATAAACATACCATGGTCATCTAGGATCACAACATGTGATGAAGTAACAAAAGACATACCTTGGCACAATGTGATGTGTTTAGATGAACAAGAAGAAGAATGGAGTGATTTTATGTAAAAACCCCCAAAAGTCCAAACTTTAAGCTCTCGTTATCTCGCAAACGAGTGCGAATCTTGCAAAACTAATCGGTGAAATGTGATCCCCTCGAAAAACTAAGCAAGATGCACCTATGATTTGCTTGATTTGGTGAAGGATTGAAAAAGTTGGAAATTAGGGCTTGGTGTGTTCTTGAGAGGTTAGGGAGAAAAAGTGGAGAGAAGATGATGAAAAACAGACTTTTGATGCGTTTCTACCTTTAATTCTCAGCAAAATTGTGTTTGTGGTTGTTGTTTACCGGGTAACCCGCCCAAAAATGGGCCGACCCGTGCCTGACTGGGCCGCGGCGTCGGTGGCGGTGTCATGGGCGTCGGTGGCGGTGGGCCGGCGCCAAGCCCAGCGTCGGTCACCACCGCCCGGCAGTAACTTTTTGGCCGACCGACGGTGCCGGCGTCGGTGGCGGTGGGCCTGGCGTCGGTGGCGGCGATTTTGAAAAACCATTTTTTTATTAAAAGCACAAAAAATTAAGTACTCCTAATTATGAAAAGATATAAGTAAAATTAAAATTAATTAAATATTTTTGTTTGTTTTTCGAAAATCATGCCACCTTCGCGCACCCCCCAAAAAAGTCATGATTCGCCCCAAATCGTCAAAAAAAAAATTTGTGCACATACCTGGTTATCCATGAGGTTCCCCACACTTGGGTGTTGTCAAGGTCTTGCATAAAAAAAACAACATCATATGATAACGAACAAACGAAAAAATAACAACTAAACTCACTTTCGTAGGAATCACGGTTGCATTTAGCGGATGCAACAAGCCTTTCAAACCACTCGATACGCCCGAGTGGACGAGTGAAGTCTCTTGAGGGTTTCTAGTGAACACACCCACAAAGTTCACCGAGTTGCCTCTCGGAAAGCGCTAAGTTTTAGGTCTTCAGCTAGACCGTTACCTGATCCTTACGGATTTGTTGTGTAAGTTGGTGCACTCACCAAGAAGCTCACCAATTCTTCATTGGTTTCGCTCATATCCTTGCTTTCTAGATGATGTTTCAACCGATGTCCATTCACCATTTGTCGTACACCGTCTTTAGGGTCTTCAATCTCGACATCGCCAAACTTACCAACGCGAATGACAACATACGGTCCCATCCATTTGCTTTTCAACTTACCGGGAAACAGTTTCAACCGTGAGTTATACAACCACACCTTCTGGCCGACTTCAAAAGTCTTCTTCCGTAACTTAGCGTCGTGCACTTCTTTCATCCTTGCCTTGTATGCGGCTGTCATCTCGTATGCCACGTTCCTTAATTCTTCCAGTTCGTTCAAACTCAACTTCCGTGCAGTGCCTGCAACATTGTAATCAAGATTAACATTTTTAATTGCCCATAAAGCACGATGAGCGAGTTCGACAGGTAAGTGACATCCTTTCCCGTAGGCCAACCGATATGGGGTTGTACCAATAGGCGTTTTGAAAGCGGTACGATAGGCCCATAAAGAGTCGTTTAACTTGGTGGACCAATCTTTACGGTCCGATCGTACCGTTTTCTGTAAGATTTCCTTAATTTGCCTATTGGAAACCTCCACTTGACCACTCGTTTGAGGGTGGTATGGTGTTGCTATTCGGTGATCTACGCCATAACGTTTTAACAACTTTCCAAAGTGAAAATTCTTAAAATGTGACCCCCCATCACTTATGATCACACGGGGAAGACCAAATCGTGAGAAAATATTACTTTGAACAAATTTACACACAACGTTATGGTCATTTGTTTTAGTGGCGATTGCCTCCACCCATTTTGACACGTAATCCACAGCCACTAAAATATATAGATTGCCATACGATTTTGGGAATGGGCCCATGAAATCAATTCCCCAAACATCAAAGATATCGACCACGAGAATTGGTTGCATGGGCATTTCATTACGTTTTGATATGCTTCCCAGTTGTTGGCATTTCAAACAATTTTTAGCAAAATTATACGAATCACGAAATATGGTGGGCCAAAAGAGTCCACAAGATAGGATCTTGTGACCGGTTTTCTATCTGCTAAAATGACCCCCACATGCAGATGAGTGTGCATGTTCTAACACGTCTTGAATTTCGGATTCAGGTATGGTATTAACCTCCATACCCATACCATTGACCTTAGGGGACTTATTTTTACGCTCAGATTTTGGTGTATCTTGAAAAGTTACTTTTTTCTTTTGTTTAACACTATGGGTGTTCGGTTCACACTCATCATCACTTCTCCCATCCTCACCAAGGTCCTCCACCACTCCTTCTTTGAATGATGGTGGGGAAACCACTTTATTGTCATAAATTTTACCAGAGCGAAGAATACTTACCTGATTGATGTTTGCACTCTTTGTATTTCTTGCACCCGATGTTTGATGCTGAGGATTGACAGTGGTGTCACTAGGCAACGTTCCTGGATTTCTTCTCAATTGTGCCATCTCTTCCGCTAGTTGTCCAACTTGTTTTGCTAATGCCTCCACGGTTTTATCTCGTACCTCATTGTCTTTCTTAATCTCTCGGAGAAAGTCCATGATCTCGGATGAGTTGCTTGAGCTTCCTTGATCGCCATTAGGTTGATAATTTCGTTGGTAACCCTTGTTGTATCCTCCTTAGTTGTAATTCTAGTTGTTATACATCGGTTGTCGGTTCTGATACGGTTGACCTCCTTGATTTGGTACCTGAAAATGAGGATTAGATTGATTAGATGTGTTACCATACTTAAAATTGGGGTGATTACGCAAACCTGGATGATATGTATTAGAATTCATATCATATTGCTTTCGATCACCATATACTTGATTTACTTCTTCCTCAGGTCTACCCACTTTCATTGGACAATCCATGATAACATGGCCAAGATCACCACATCCTTCACACACGGAAAAGATTGGTCCGCCTTGAGGTGTCACATTTCCCCCATTGAGATTCAAACTTGCCAACTGGCGTTCCAACATTTGATTAGCTCTCTCCAATTGTTCTAATCTTTCATTGGCATTAGTAGTGGTTGCAGATCTAACAATGGCGTGTTTCTTCTTCCTATTAGATTGAGCTTGCCGTTTTGAGTTCACCGCCATTTTCTCTAAGAATTCCCAATCCACCTCCACATGATTGGAAAGGAATGTTCCACCCGTAGTAGAGTTCACATCCCGGATGTCATCAGTGGATAATCCATCATAAAATGCATTGATCAACTCCCATTGTGGAATATCATGATAAGGGCAATTCCTTAGCAATTGTTTAAACCGCTTCCAAGCTTCATAGAAAAGTTCACCTGGTTGTTGGAAGTTCCGAATGTTAGCCCTTGCATCACTTGTTCGTTGAGGTGTGTAATACTCTTCTAGGAATTGTTGTTGCATATCCTCCCATGTAAAAATGCTTGCAGATGGCAATGATAGAAACCATTGTTTCGCAGCGTCCTTCAAGGTGAATTGAAATAACACGAGCTTAACTTGATCCGGTGTAAACCCTTGTCCTCCAATTGTGCCACACACCGCTTCAAATTCAGAAATGTGAAGGTAAGGTTCCTCGGTTCCTTTACCATAGAAAGAGGGAAACATGTTCAATCCTTGTGGCCTCACTTCGAAAGATCGACCATGTGCAATAGGGCTTACTATTGGAGATGAATTGACTGCAATTTGAGGTCTAAAATGGCTTTCAACTCCTCGAATTGGGGCACGATGATGGACTTGAGGAAGTCCATCATGATGTTGAGGAAAACCCGGTTGAGGATGTTGATTCATTGGTTGCCTCATAGCTCTTGGTGGACCTTGATTAGCCATTTGGAAGACTGGATTAAAATGATGATTGTAGCCTCCTGGATGCTGATAACCATAGTTGAAACCAAATCCATCTCCATCTCCCCCTCCATATCCAGCATTTGAATTCCCATGCTCCATTCCATCATCCCAATTTGATACCCGGTCCCTTATATCTTCATCACCCTTAACACCATCATTCCGGCTCGAGTTGGATTGATTAAACTGAACCGAGGGATTTCGTGGAGCCTCGTAGTTAACATTTCTAACCGGTTCTTATTGAATAGGTGGATTAGGTTGTGGGTATACACGAGTAGTGTCACCCGTTGGAAATTGTGGTGGCGGAGGTATAGGGTTTCCTTGAACTGGGTTAAATAGTGGAATTTGTTGTTGAGGTGGTGGAGCATTATGTGGTGGGAACACTGGAGGTGGAATATCACCTAGAGGTTGCTCCCTTTGTGGAGGAGGTTGAGTAGACGGACCACTTTGATTTCCCGAGTTGTTCATGCTGTTGAATGGATTACTTTCCGGTGTTTTGGAAAGCCTTCGTAAGATTTCACTAGCCTTAGCTGTTGAGGTTCCTTCTTCAGACCACACACTTCGTGGAATAGGAGCTGATGAGGGATTTGCCTTGTGAAAAACTCGGTTGTCTCTTGCTGTTTTCTCAATCTCAGGGTCAAAGAGCAACGGGGAAGTCCTTCCGGAATGTCTCGTATGCATAAGAATCTCAACTATCTGCACACAAGAAACAAATACCAGTGTAATTCCGAACAATAAAATAATAAATAAACGAAAAACAAGAAAAATAAAATATTTTTGTTTTTTTTTTAGATTTTTAAGAAAAACAAATAATTATTACTAACACTAAGCGCAACGATTCCCCGGCAACGGCGTCATTTTGATCGAAGTCGTGTGGTCGGTCAAAAATATATATTAAAGAGTACCTAATCACCCTTAATAGCAAAGGGTAAGCAGGGTGTCGAATCCACAGGGAATCACAGGAAAGTGCTAGTAACGATTAAACTAAAAGAATTAAACATTAAAAAAGGAAATTGCTTGATTAATTGGATTGTGAAATAATTAATTTAACGAAATAAAGTTTAAGTTTTTAACAATCTTGATTGAAAAGCAACCCACTTCAGGATTCAGGTTTGGCAAAGTTACAATCTTTCTTAAATGAAACCTAATGAGAAGCCATTAATGGTGACCTATACATGATATGATTTACGTGATAATTATGGATTAAAGTTTAAAGGACCTTATTCACACAATTACCAATTTGAATCATGAAACCCTAAGTCTACTAATTACTCACACAATGATTAAAGACAACCAAAGTTAAAGAATATCAAAATTAGGTTGAATCATAATTAAACCGTTTAACGAATCAAATCATAAATTGAATCCAAAAGAACTTAAAAGGTTCAAGACTCAATCCCAATCTAGGTTACAAACTATGAAAAACTAGAACTTGCACAAACCCGTCCCCCGAAGTGAATCACAATGGATTTAGCCTTGCATCTTCATCGATTCTTTAACAAAAACGTAATTGATCATGTAATTCGGATGAAATCGACGTTCTTGATGTTAGAAGAGCTTGAGAATGATCCAAGATTGCCAATTTTCGTCCAAGATTGTTGTGTGTAAAGTTGTCATTCGAATTAGGGTTTTTTCCCTTTTAAATCCCTTCAAAATAAGCTCAATTTTAACAAAAACCCGCACCCCGGCGTCGGTGGCGCCTATGGGGGCGTCGGTGGCGACACCTTCCTGTGCAACCTTGATTTTCATGTGTAGTTTTTCTAGTCCTTTCCGTTGATAGGTCATGGGCCCCGTAACTCCCTTCCTATCTCAAGTTATGCTCGTTTTAAGATATCATTGCCGTACAACTTCGATTTATCATATCTTGACTTCTCGAGCTCCAATTATCATCCCATTTCTCCGTATTCTTCACGTTTAACCTACAAACACCAAATAATCCCAAAGTAACTCTATTTCTCATACATTTATACATAAAACCCGGAAATAAAGTCGTTAAAGGTTAAACTTTCACCACCCGATCAGGGTGAAAAAGCTCCAGGAATTATTTGGTATTTTATTTAATTATTATGTTTGAAAAATTAATTTTTAAGTGATCTGTAATTGAAAAATCTAAATAAATACTTAACCAGTACCATAAATCGTGAAAACTTCACTGAAGCTATGATAAATCAGGTTATATAGATGGTATAAATTTCATAAATTTTATAGTTATATAACTATTTTTCATGAATTTTGGGAATATTATAGAAATTACAAAAAATAATCTGTTGGGAATTAGGTGTTATAAAGTTTATTGGATGTTAAAAACTGTTGAGATAATATTATGTGAATTTTTAGTAATTTTTGAGTAACAGTAGCAATTTTTGGTGATTTTTGGAACTTTAGAATAATTATAATAATTTATATATAGTGAAATAAAAGTTGAGAATTTTATGGTGATATTAGCTGATCATTTCACAGCTAAACCTCAAGAAGTTGTTATATCTGAGGTTCTAAAAATTTTAAAGAAGTTTTATCTAACTTATAAATTATTTTTATAGGTTATCATTTGGAGACACAGTGAGACTCATAGCCCCATTTTGACCTTTTTGGTATTTGTAAAGTTTTTGAGGGAAAACGCATACTGGTTATGTTGATGCATTATTTTTGAAAATATTTTGAGACTTACTGTCATTTGTGATACAACCATTAATTCGAATGAGGAACCGTCTGATGATATTAGTAGCGCTACTTAGGAGAATATTTGCACCAACAGGATGAGTGTTGCAATGCTATTTTCCTGCACCTAACCGAATGAGAGTTGAGATGTAATATTATCTGATCTTGTGAATTATTTTGTGACAGTATGATTATGTGTGAACATGTTTGGTTGTAATTGGTGCATCAATAAAATGTTTTGTCTGGAAATAAACCTATGATCTCACCAACTTTATGTTGACTGTTTTAGTATGCTTTTTCAGGTAAAACTGACTAACAATATTGACTTTTCCTTTGACGTCTACAACGGATGGGTTGAAGTTGTAGGGCGAGTTTGTGTAAGCTTAACAGTTAACATCTATGATGGCAGTGTGATAGTGGATGCATATTTCCATCGTACCTGAAGACATTTAGTTAAAGAATATGTTGTAATAAAGATTACGTCAAATTTTGACATATATGTAATGATGTAATCTATAATTATGGATGAAGTATGTGCTTTATGTTTTCATTTAATTGTTTGTAATCAATTGTGTTCTGAACAACAAGTCACATCCAAAATATCACATCACGCTTCCGCCGGGATGTGATATTTTTAAAGTTACAAAAGAATAATTAGTTGCATTACAAGATAAAAGTATTATTTCTGCAAAAGATGGATGCTAGTCTCTTATTTGACAAGTAGCTTCACACTCGTGCCACCCCTAGTAGCAAGTTACCTGCCAACTGAAAATGCATCAAAGTCAGCATTGATGAATGAGTTCTATTTTTATAAATAAAATACTTTTCTTTCATTTGAAATATATTCTTTACTTTCGTGCATGGTCATTCATCATACATACATCAAGGTAATATCATTATTTATCTTCCATTACCGTACATATTCATTCGGTCATCATATTCATTTCTTATCATTTGTTTCGTTTATTTCGCACATTTCAAACTTCTATTCATTATCTTTCACTTTCATCTAGACCAATGTCATATGCTATACCCCAAACATTGTGCACGAAGCTGGTACTGGGTCGAAGTCTATAAATAGACCCCTAACATTGTGCACAAAGCTGACTCCAGTACTGGGGCAAGGGACAAGGGTCCCGTTTCGTACATATTGGTCAATCACCAAGATTGACCCCTGTATGCATCCTCATGGGTTAGCTAAACCGCACATAATTGAGCTAACATCTTCTCAATAAGTTGTGATCCTCCATAAATTTGACTGCAAGACTTTCATTCATTCGTTATGTTTCATTTTTCATTATCTTTAATCTTTCACTTCATTTATGATAATACTTTACGTACACCACCATAACACACCACATAAGGTCACGTAGTAATACGTAATATGGAACATGCATAACAGGCATCAAACATGCATAATACTAACAAACATAACCACCAAAACATCCCAGGTCTTAGTCTTTAAATTTCTATTTCCCAAATTTTAGAAAAATGTCTAAGTCATTAGGCGCATGAGTACTATGTAGGCGTATGAGTACTATACAGGTGCATCAACAGCTGGGACGCATGGGAAAAACTTAGGTGCATGGGAAGATTTGGGCGCATGGACACTGCTTGGGCGCATGAGCCATACTTAGGGGCATGGGTAGTGGGCACATGGTAGGCGCATGAGCCACCCTTGAGCGCATGGGCAGTAGGTGCATGAATACTTAGGCGCATGAGCACACTTAGGCGTATGGGCAGTGAACGCATGGGGAAATTTAGGCGCATAGGTAAAGTGTTGGGCGCATAGGTAAAGTGTTGGGCGCATAGGCATTCTAGGCGCATGAACACTTAGGCGTCTGGGTAGGTTTAGGCGATGGGCAAGGACTTAGGGGCATGGGTAAATTCTAGGCGCATGAGGACTATAATGGGCGCATGGGCAGTTGTTCTATTCGACTTGCACTATTTTCAGACCCTAATCATTATTTTAACATGTTCTTAACCTGTTTCTAAAATACCAAGCATCTAAAACCAGCATGTAAACATGAAACACAAGCATATCATAACCAAACACACACTAACCTGTATAAACAGGGTAAAACATATGGTATAACACACTGAAAGTTATAAAAGTTAGTTACATAGATTTTCAGTCTCAAAACAAGTTTAAAACAGTAAAACCGAGGATCTAGAACTCACCTGTTGCAGCCTTTAAGCAAAACTCCACCAAACTCGAAGCAACAAGGAGTTCAAACACCTAAACACACCAAAACACGCTACCGAACACCAAAGAACACATAAGAATCGGTCCCGAAGCTGAAAACTCAGCTGAAGCTGAACAAAACGCATGAAAAACACTCATGTAAGCAAATTCACAACTTCTTCCCACTCAAGAACCGTTAGAACTCCTTCTTCTTCTTTTGCAACCGAGAAAGAGAGTGGGTAAAAAGGTGATAGTGGCGACCATGCTTTTGTAAACATAAAATAATAAAGTTTTGTTCTTTTGTACACTTTATCCCCTCCACTTATGTTCGCCTTTCTTTGTTTATTCTTTTCTTTTCTTAATATATTTTGGGTGTTACACCGCATAATTTGGATGGTTTATTACAAAGGCTTTAGAAAACAAGATATATGCTTATGGAGGCAATTACAAAGTTGTAGATGTGGACTTTTGATGAATGGATTTCCTGAGCCTAGGGGAGATTATAAGGATTAAATCTAGAGGCTGCATAAATCAAAAACAAGTTTTGAACAATTAAAGACTCAGTCACGCGAGAACCTTAGTTACCACACGAGAACTACTTCTCTTGAGAGAATATCTTGTGTTCATCTTGGTTTAACATTGCTTAATTTCCATATTTTGTATTATGAGTTCTCTCTGGAATATAAAGTGCAAATATTATATTTACATCTTGTGTTCATCTTGGTTTCACGTTGTTTAATCACTCCAATCATTATTTATTTCACATTTGATGGTTTGAGATAGATCTATTTGTGATTTCCTGGATCTTACATGCCCAAACAAATTAGGGTTTGAATTGCTGCTTTCTCTAAGTTTCTTCCTCACGCTATATTTTGTTTATCATGCGCTGGCTTTTCTAAACAATATAGACCGCCTTCAATTGGTGATACTTTTTAACCAACGCTCCGCTACCATGTTAAGGCCTTGGATCGATTAACAATAGGATCATAATCTAGATGAACAATATATTAGAAGTATAAATAGATTGTGTAAGGACTCAGGGCGGAAGAACATGGTTAAACACAACACACAATTTCACACACAAATACACTACAAGTCCACACTCAAAATGTTGTACAAGATGGGTATTTATACCCTTACAATAGTAGTTAACAACTAATAAAACTAATATAAGTTACCCCTAAAATTCCTGCTAATTTACAATAGTTTGACTTTTTTGTTTGACTTTTATACATATTAATTTTGACTCTTGATTTTTGTTTAATTGCTTAATTACTTCTATTTCCAACAATAAGGCTTAGTTCGTAAATCCATTTCTCTTCATTTTTGTCCTACGGTTGGTTCACTATGCCACATGTTTAGTTTGGTTATGATCATCAAGTGCCTAGCCCTAGTTGTAGGTAACATTCATCATCGCAACCACAACAACTACCCTCATAACTTCTACTGTCACCACTATACTATAGTCGTAGGCGCTTCTGTCCCCACAACCATAAACCATTGCTGCCAAAATAGACACAATGTTGATCTCCACTCATATCATCACCACTACCACCATCCTTGTGCTTCCATAACCCATTGCCAAAGTTGTCATGACCGCCGTTATGCCCTGGTCTACCTTGTCGCTACCACCACCATTGTCAAAGTCGGTGATTCCACAACGACCACCACCGTCATCGCTACTATCTCGACTCCCACCAATTGTCAAGTTAAAGTCTAGTTCATTTGTGATGCAGTCGGAAATAGAGAGATAGATAATTGAGCCTGTTGATTCAACAAGAATACCAGGAATAATTCTTCTAACTATCATTGATTCACAAAGAATATCGATAATCAGGGATTACACTAACACACACTGTGATAGAGAGAAAAAAACAGATTTTTTCATAAACTTCAATAATCTTTCCGCCAACTCTTACAAACATATAAAGAAACAAAACCAAATTCGAATGGGTCACAAAACATAAAAGAGCCAAAAACTAGGCCAAATGCAAAGTCCAACAAAATGTAAAAATAAGACAAAAATTGAAATAACTTCTAAAATAAGCCGTTTTTGGCAGAAAGGATGACCCAAACCGCCTACGGTCGTTTTGACTGGTCCCGGGCCTGAAACGGAGACTTCTAGCCCAAGTTATGCCCATTTCAGTGAAGCCCCTTTTGACAAGCGATCTTGGGCCTCCAAAAAGGCTAAAGCTTGCTCATCCACACTTGGGCCCACATCATTCCCCCCTGGGTAGACAAAATTCATCCTCGAATTCCCAACTGCCTCATCATCAAAAGAATCACCATGATATGGCAGCAAATGTTTCACATTAAACACATCAGAACACCGAATATGGCTAGGCAACTTTGTCGATAGGCATTAGGATTTATCTTCTGCACGATCTCAACAGGACCAATCTTTTTGGCAGACAACTTGTTGTACTCCCCCACTAAAAAACTCCTCAATCTGTCTTCGCAACTCCTCATGCTCTGCTGGGCTCATCCTGTAATATGGCCTGTTAGGCAACTGTGATCCAGGTTCTAGATCAATATGATGTTGGATGTCACACAAAGGCGGTAAACCATCAGGAAATTCAGTGGGAAAAAACATAAGAAAATTCTTCAAGTAGAGGAACCATAGCATCAGGAACATCAGCACCCTCAACCACTTCTTTGCCTATCAGCAAAAAAACATCATCCCCAGCCTCCAGCTCATTCTCAAACTGAGAAAGAGTCAACAAAGTAGCAGTAGGTTTGGAAGCCATTTCTTTGGGTTTAGTGGGTAACAATGTTATCTTCACGTTGTCAAACAAGAAACTATAAGTATTAAACCGCCCATTGTGTTCTACGTTGTGATCATATTCCCAAGGCCTACCCAACTGCAAATGGCACGCATCCATGGGAACCACATCACACCAGATTTCGTCCCTGTATGTTTTACTGGCACCTCACCTCCCTTTTTAAGCCATTGGATCTTATAAGGTTTAGGATGGTTCTCTGTTTTCAAGCTCAACTTTCTAACAGCCTCTTCAAAAACTAGATTGTCACAGCTCCCTGAATCAATTACAAAAGTACAAACATTCCCCAGCACAGTACATGTTGAATGGAAGATGTTATGCTTAAGCCAATCATTATCATTTGCCTTTGGTGTATAGCATGAACGTCTAACCACCAGGCATGTCCCCACGTCTCCAGCCACCTCCTCTTCCACATACTCAAGCTCTTCATCAAATATTGGAGTGTCTTCATAATTTTCATCAGCCTCACCACCATCTTCCCATTCCTCAGGGTCAGCAAACATATTTCTTTTACCAGCTTTCTTACATTCTGACTGCCGATGACCAGTCTCCCCACAATTAAAACACTTCATGGTACTACCGCCGACTACCTTGGAAGGTGGTCCACTACTACCAACACCCTGTTTTGTTTGGTTAGGCATAAAACGAGATGTCGTGTTAACCGAACCTGAACCTCCTCCAACAGAAGATGAAACACCATTACGCCGGTTTTGTTTTTCAAAAGCTAGAGCACGTTGATGAGCATCAGAAAGTGTCACCGGATCAAACATGTTAATGAATTCCATGATCTGAACCCGTAGTCCACCAATGTAACGAGAAACGTGTTGCTCTTCAGTTTCTTGAATGTCATTCCTTGCAATTAATTGGTAGAATTCCGTTGTGTAGTCCTCAACAGACTTGGACCCTTGTCTTAAATTTTGTAACCTCTGGTACATTAATCGTTGGTAATTATGAGGAATAAAGTTGTCCCTCATGCACTTCTTCATCTTCCTCCAAGTTATGACCCTTGGCTTTCCAACTCTCTCCCGAGTCAGTTTCAATTGTTGCCACCACTCAGAAGCCCTTCCACGTAGCCTGGTAGCGATCAACGAAACCTTTTTGTCTTCAGGAACCTCTTTGAATTCGAACACTTCTTCAATAACAACAAGCCAATCAATGAATTTTTCCGGATTCAAAGTATCACCATCGAATTCAGGAATACTGGTTCGCATTCCTGCCTCCCAACGCATGTTATCACCCGTATCACCCCTTCGATTCTGCGGTACGTGTTCATCAGAAGAAGAACCGTCACCCTCATAAAACGGATTTTCAACATCTTCTGTTTCATGACGCTTACGATTACGCCCTCCCTGATTCATCAGATCTTGCATTTGATCAGCCAACTGATCAAAAAATTGATCTAACCGCTCCTCCATCCGTGCCATAATACGTTGTTCCAATTCTTGCTCATGAACATCATTAAGAGGTCTTCTCCGTGGAGGCATCTTGATCAGGAAATTTGGCTCTGATAGCAACTGATGCAATCGGAAATAGAGAGATAGATAATTGAGCCTGTTGATTCAACAAGAATACCAGGAACAATTTTTCTAACTATCGTTGATTCAGAAAGAATACTGATAATCAGGGTTACACTAACACACACTGTGATAGAGAGAAAAAAAATAGATTTTTTCATAAACTTCAATAATCTTTCAACCAACTCTTACAAACATATAAAGAAACAAAATCAAATTCGAATGGGCCACAAAACATAAAAGGGCCAAAAACTGGGCCAAATGCAAAGTCCAACAAAATGTAAAAATAAGACAAAAATTGAAATTACTCCTAAAATAAGCCGTTTTGTGCCGAAAGGATGACCCAAACCGCCTATGGTCGTTTTGACTGGTCCCGGGCCTGAAACGGAGACTTTTAGCCAAAGTTATATCCATTTCAGTGAAACCCCTTTTGACAAGCGATCTGGGCCTCCAAAAAAGCTAAAGCTTACTCATCCACACTTGGGCCCACATCAATTTGCCATTAAGTCATACTTTATAAGGCTGGCATGGATGGTTGTTTAGGGAGAACACGAAGCAAGAGGATCAATGAAATTTAATGTCCTGTCCACTTAAAAAAACAAGTAAAAACATTAGATTGAAAATTACGTGCACAGTTGCATATAAACATGGTCAAGCAAGGGAAATTGGAAAGACTTAAAACCATTTCACATTTGTAATTAAAAATAAAAAACGAGAAAAACTCAAAAAAATTGAAAAGTACTATACAAAATAATCATATTTCTCAATAATTCTAAAACTTCAAGGCAAATACCACTAGGTCCCCTCAAAATTAAATTATAGATGCTGACTTGGATAGACTTATTTACTTAAAAACCATTACATTCGTTCAAAAAATAATTAAAAAAATAGAAATCTATAATAACTTAAAAACCATTACATATTTTTTCCTTAAGTTATAGCTTACAACTATTCATATTCATTATGGTCCTCCTCTCTGAGCTTTTACAAGGATCCTCAACTTCTTCATCATCTCATGATCATAATCATAGATACGATGTGTTTTTAAGTTTTAGAGCTGTTGACACTCGTAATAGTTTCACGGATCACCTCTACAACGCCCTTGTGGATGCCAATATCATCACGTTTTTAGATGATGAAGAGATTGAAACCGGAGAACCATTGAAACCAGAACTTGAGTGTGCGATTTCATCATCTAGAGCTTCGATTATCGTCTTATCCAAGAATTATGCTTCCTCCACATGGTGCCTAGATGAACTGGTATTGATCCTTGAACAAAAGAGGATCTTTAACCAAATCGTTATCCCCATCTTTTATCATGTCGAGCCCTCCGATGTCAAGAATCAACAAAGTAGCTTCGGGAAAGCAATGACGAAGCATAAACAAAAAATGGAGGTAGAAACAAATGTAGAAAAAAGATGTCAATGGGCTAAAAAATGGAGTTATGGAATAACGCACTTACACAAGTTGCTGATTTAAAAGGAAAAGACGCAAAGAACAGGTAATCACACTAATAAAATTTGGTTTAGATCTTTGAAAATTACAAAAATAGTCCCTATTGTTTGACCAATTCGCCGGATTTTAAAATTTACAAATTTAGTTCAAACCTTTCGGAGTTGATTTCAAATTTAATTCCCATCGTTAGTGTCCATTAGTTTTTAACGATCTAGTGATTAAATCGGCAATATGATCAAAACATAAGGACCAATTATGTACTTTTCTCTAAAAAAATTTAAAAACCTTTATTAGAGAAAATCGATTAATAGAATTTTATTTTATTTTTTTGAAAATATTTAAGTTTTAAAGAATTACACAATTGATCCCTATGGTTTGATGATATTATAGATTTAGTCTTTAGATCATTAAAATGTAACAAACATAACAGTAACACAAAATTTGAAATCAAATCCTAAGTATTTAGATAAAATTTATCACTTTTAAAATCGAGACCAAACTTGTAATATGAGAGACCATTTTTGTAATTTTCTCTAAAAAATTTGCATAATATGATACATATATATATATGTGTGTGTGTACATATATATATACATACATACATACATACATATATATATATATATATATATATATATACTTATATATATATATACACACTTATATATATATACACACTTATATATATATATATTATATATATATATATATATATATATATATATATATATATACTTATATATATATATATACTTATATATATATATACTTATATATATATATACTTATATATATATATACTTATATATATATACTTATATTATATACTTATATATATATATACTTATATATATATATATATATATATATATATATATATATATATATATATATATATATAGGGGAGGGTTCCAATGAAAACCATATTATAATTGAAAACCAAGAAAATCACTTATTCACCATTAATCTTTTTGATCTATGGTTGAGATTAATTAATAGCATTTAAGTAATTAAATAAAAGATTATGAGAAAAAATTTGCATTAAGGGCAAATTAGGAAAAACACAAAATAATTAACTTGGTAACTACCAAGTATAATTAACAAAATTTTTAAATTTACTCACATCTTATATTTTTCTCTCACATCTTTCTTATATTTAATAAAAAATAAAATAATCAAATGTATTATTTTCTTTATTTTAGATTGAAAAATTAGATCATCATGTTTCTTATAAAAACAAATAAACTAAAGAAAACGACTATCTATGCATTCGTAACATCGTGTTACGTATGCGTAACAATGTATGTTATGTATGCGTAACATTGTGTGTTACATATATGTAACACTATCATACATATGTGTATCATTGTTAACGAACCCATATAAAAATCCAGAATGAGTTACACATATATTTTAAACCAAAAAAATTTTTAATGCTAAAAACGATTTCTAGAGTACATATATGTAACAGTGGAGTTACATATACGTACCAATACTTACATACATGTAACAAAATATAGAAACAAAGAAAACCATTGAAAACCCTAAAAATATGTATATATATGTGTGTGTGAATACAAGTCCAACTTACGTATACGTAACAAAAAGAAGTACATATATGTAAACAAAAAACTTACACATGCGTATAGTAAAATTATATAAACATTAAAACAATAGAGTTACATATAGATATCTTGCATGCTTTGAATCAGCCATTGTCTTCTTCAATTCATCTTCTTATCACCCAAATACTCCTTGCCATCTAATAGAGTTACCAAAAAAAATTAATGCTAAAAACGATTTCTAGAGTACATATATGCAACAGCGGAGTTACATATACGTACCAATACTTACATACATGTAACAAAATATAGTAACAAAGAAAACCATTGAAAAGCCTAAAATATTTATATATATGTGTGTGAATACAAGTTCAACTTACGTATACGTAAAAAAAGAAGTACATATATGTAAACAAAAAACTTATACATGCATATTGTTAGGGCTGTTCAAATCGCTCGACGCTCGACGATCGCTCGACGTTCGTTCGGAAATTGTTCGAAAAATGCTCGTTCGAACTTTGTTCGGTTGTAAACGAGGCGATCGGCTCGAATCGGTTTGTAAACGAGCCAAGCACGAGCAAAGTTCTGTTCGGTTCGGTTCGGATCGAACTAATATGTATATATAGTTTATTAGTAGCACTCTAGTAAATTTGGCCCATTATATACAAATATATAATTATATTTATGCATACTTGATCAATCAACCTAATAAAGATTTCTACATTAAACATAAAAGTAAAATCTACACCATTAAAAGATATTTTTTCGATCATCTCCTGCTTTCACCGTTATCATTATCTTCAATATGCTCTCCGCTTTCTGGCTACAGCCCTAGATTGATCGTCAGCCACAACGTATTGTTATCCATGAAAATATTATCTAATGAACCGTGGCTGATTTTTAAGTCATCAAATCTTATGCGCTACAATATAAATTGTATAACACACAAGATAGTTGGGTTGTATAAATTGTTCGCCGCTCGTTTGCGCTCGCTGGACGCTCGCTCGAAAATTTAACGCTCGAAAAATGCTCGTTCGATTTTCCGCTCGGTTGTAAATGAGCCGATCGGCTCGGCTCGGTTTGGAAACGAGCCAAGCACGAGCAAAGGTCCGCTCGGTTCGGCTCGGCTCGTGAACAGCCCTACATATAGTTCATCTCATCTAAATAAAAAACTTATACGTACGTCATGAGTGGGTACATATATGTATCTTACCTAGTTTCCCATTTTCCATCTAGTTCATCTCCATCTTCATTAGGGTACGTATACGTAATCGAGCTCATCATCATCATCATCTTATTCATCTGGACTTACATATACGTACGTCACAAGTGGGTACATATATGTATCTTACCTAGATTTCCATTTTCCATCCAGTTCATTGCCATCTTCATTACGGTTACATATACGTACCAGAGCAAGTTCATCATCATCTTCTTCTTCATCTTGATGGTACCAGTTCTATCCATATCTAACCCTATCCATATGACTTTTCTAAAAATGAAATTAGATTACACTCATCATCATATGTATTTTCTAGTGACAAAATCATGTTGCAATTATTAATAGCGATAAATAACTTTAGATCATCTTTAGACGATAAAACAGAGACGATCTTGAAGTCCTCATACTGATTAAAGATTAACATATATGTACGTCACGAGTGAGTACATATATGTA